>JAHQZX020000008.1:418990-567546 GCA_019804575.2 Pseudotulostoma volvatum | reverse complement strand
AGTAGTGTGCGAAACGGAGAGGGGGGGCGGGGGGGGGGGGGAGGGGGGCGCGGACTGGAGGGAGAGGGGAGGGAGGGGGGGGGGGGGGGGGGGGGGGGGGGGGGGGGGGGGGGGCAGGCTGAGCCGAGTCTTATGTGTATACATGTTTATTTCCCTTCACATTAATGGTATGCCAGATTGATTGAAATTCTAACTCGTGATAATTTTAGAGAGTTTATTAGCGTCTTCTTTTCTATTTCGCTTTGAACATGTACCTTGTTTGGATTGGGGAAAGAAATAATTATTCTTGGATAACCTGCAGCACCACTGTACTGCTAAACTGCTAAACCATCGGATCAGGATCCATTATCCTTGACTTCGAACTTGCAAATCACACACGCCTTCGTACCACAGCCGGGGCATGTAAGGATATACAGTGGCTGGTAACGATAACACGCTTCGCAGGCGGCAACATCAAAGGTCTTCCCCCAAGGCCCGAGGTGGCGACAGCCAGCTGGCCCGTTGGTAGAATTGGCGGTATGCATGGACTGGGCACCCGGTATGCTCAGGCGCCATTCTTCTAGAAAGCCTTGGATGGATTCGAGAACGACGCCCATTAGTTCCTTTGTTAGGTCGTCTTTGCTATAGTGATTAGTGCCGAGGCCGTTGAGCTTACTGTTAAAGAAGGGAATGAGGAGTTGAAGGTCTGTACGGGTGATGAGTTGCTCCTCCTTTGCTCTCCCTTCGCATGCCTTGATGGATTCGGGGGCGGTAGTATTGTGAGAATTCTCTTTTCTATTGCCGCTCGCTTGGCTGCTGTTGCAGGTCATAGATTCTTCGTTTTTGTCTTCGATATCGTCGTCTTCTCCCTTATCTCCATTGTGAATACCGTGTTCGTCGTCTTCACCTCCTTGGTGATTTTCGTCTCTATACTCCTCGCCTTCATAGTATTCTCTCTCTATTTCATCCTCGTTGTCATCTAAGTTCTGACTCTTCCGCTCTGGGTGCACAGCCCACTTCATCGTCGCAGTGACGGCCAGCCCTTCCATTTCCTCTTCCATCCTCAACTCGTATTCGTCACGAAGTACACGGGCTCTCATGCCTTCCTGTCGTCGTAGCTTCTTTGCCCTTGAGCGTTCTTTCTCTTGCTTCTTCCAGTCGAAATATTCAGCTTCCCATCGAGGAATCTGCCGGTTCATCCATTCCTCCCAAGATTGGTCGTGAGCGTTTGTGGAAAGCTTGTCATCGTAGATCCTGCGCCTATCGGCGTCCCGGAGCACCTCGACAGCTTGCTGGATCTAAGGTGCATCGCTGGGTCAGTATAGACACCAAAGGTTCTGAGGACCAGGTGGGTGGATATATATAGCATTCATATACTAACATACCCGTTGAAATCTCATCTCGTGGCTCTTTCGACCGCCCGCCTTGTCAGGGTGGTATTTGAGTGCAAGCTTCTTGTAGGCATGGTTGATGACTTGGAGGGATGCATCCCGTGCAACACCCAGAACTTCATAATAGCAATCTCCCTCCATCATTACCATTTTCAATCTAACAGCAACAGTCTTTGGATTTCCCGGTAAGGATAAACCATATATGGAGTGCTAACAATGGCCAGTGAGATATTGGACGCGCTGGGCTCTCGAGGGCTGAAATTGCTTGGTGTTAGGTCGCTGCATTCCAACGAGGGCTACAAACTTTCGATTTCCTACCTTAACGAGGATCTCTCCGTCACGCCTATACGATTAAGGAATAAGGGGTAAGAAATGACTGAGAGGCTCCGTTTAGGACGTGCTGAATCTGAGAGGAATTAGATGTCAAGTAAGGATCAGTAAGTTAGGCAGTTCCCGGTGCTTCTGTGATGCCCTTAATATGAGAATAAAGACTCATATGAGAAGATTAATAAGATGTCATGGTAGAAACGTTGTGATTGTTTGCACTCAACCTGGGAGAAAGTACCTATGAGTAAACAAGTATATGCGGGTAACACGATAATGGATCCACAACACTGTCCTTGAATAGTTTGTGCACCAATTCAAATACCTGATGCTCGGCATCTCAAATAATGTAGTTTCACCGGTTGCAGGAAATAGTGGTATGGGAAAGTACCTGACATCCGCTATTCATGCATGAATGAACTGGGTTCTCATACTGCAAACACTAAGGTTTCAGCCATTGAATTCCTAGGATAAGAATGTGGTTGGAGTACAAATGATACTCTATTGGCTAGGAGACAAGAACATGGGAAGCGTGTTTTGATGGTGAATGTAGCATCGATACGAAGGTTATCAATGCCAAAGGCTCCATATAAACGAAGAATGAAACATAGAAGGGTAAGGTGAAACTGATTTTACAAGCCTGGTATGGCATCTAATGAATATCTATGGACAGGCCTATTGGATAATGTTAGATGATAAGTCCTACATCTCCTCACTAGCAGTAGCACCAGTGATAATCTCAACCAGTTCACCGGTAATCGCAGCTTGCCGCTGTCTATTGTATAGAATTTGGAACCTAAGAAGAGTCAGACTTGAGCAGCATAGTGAAGAGTAATAGGGCATTACATACTTGCTGATCATATCACCAGCATTCTTTGAAGCATTCTGTTGTTTTTTTTTTTGTTCAGTCAGTGAGAAAACAGTTCGTGACCAAGGATTAGATCACTTGCCTCCATGGCATTGCGGCGGGCCTAATATCGGGTTAGCAAGCTCAGTAGCAAATATTCAAACATCTTACATACCGAAATTTCACAAGCATGTCCTTCAGCTAACGCCCAAAATAAGCTGTTTGCAAGGGCATACTCTCGGAGGTTGGAGAGAACCTCATCGTCGATTTCGAACGCAGAAATATTGGCTTATCACAACGATCAATGAGGGTCACCGGGTATAAAACTGAAAAAACATGAAGGTAGAGGCTTACGCGAATTCGTAATAGCCTCTTCGGAATAGGCTTCGACAATTTTGGGCTCGTAGCTCTGAGCATTGATGAACCTATTATGAATGATTTTGATACTGGCATAGTCTGTAGGAAGAAGGGAGATCTGGTCTGCGATAGCCTGGGCATCTGCAAACGTAGGGATATCCTTGCAGACATTTGAGAAGCTTAGAACGATTGATTGGGCATTGGATCTCCCGAGCTGGGCTTTGGACTTTTCCCCCAAAACGACGATATCGGCATTCGAATTCTCCGCCAGCAACCTGCGGGCGGCCTTGCTCAAACCTGAATGAATGCCACCACAGAGGCCTTTGTCCGAACTAGCCACCACATAGAGGGTTTTCTTGCCCTCCAGCGGCTGGGTCTCGGCTTTCTCGAAGACGGTGTTGGAGGTCTTTCCGTAGACGCGAGAATCTTCCATAGCTTTTTGGGCGCGAGTAAGACGAGTGGACGCAACGATCTTCATCGTTTTGGTGATCTTCTCAATATTCTTGATAGACTTTAGACGGCCTTCGATTTCGCGGAGAGTCGCAAAGTTGGCGGCATTGGTAGGTACAGTCCTAAAATCATTAGCCATTGACCATTGAGAGCCTTCATTTCCGGTTCGTGGGTTCAACGAGCTATGACAACTGAGCCGGGAAAAAGCGACTTACCGAGGGAGAGCAACGCTACCGGCCTTGAGGGCCGGGCGGGCGGCCCGAGAAAGCATAGTACAATGGGAAGGATAGGACTAGATGGGAGATTTGTTGGCAGAGGGCGTTGTAGACAAGAACGACCGAAGCAAGAATGCAATTGACAAAGATCACCTCTCACCACCTCCGATCCCAAGTCGATCGGATGCTCACCAGAGGTTTCGGACCTCTGTTTCTCCGGATGGCGATGCTAGTACGTCCTAATGTTATCCTGTAATGTAACGTACATTACATTAGGTATTTTATCTTACAACCAGTGGTACCGCTGTGCTACTAGCAGGACTCACTAAAATAGGGGAATGTATAATTCTATCTATAAGCTTATCGTGAACCCGGAAAGTCACGGGATGTTTATCTTTTTTGCCCTTTTTAACTACGTACATATGATGGTATGAGTTGGTATTGTAAAGTACTGCAAAACGGATCTTTCCCGGATCTATCAGACCGATGATGATACTGCAGAAATAACTTCTAATAATAATAATCTTCCTAAGGTGCCCGAGTCCTCTTCTCGTTGCAAATCTTCATATCATATGGTATCTATCACATCAATTATTAAAATAGGACCCCCCCCTGGTAGAGACGTCGAACCCTTTTCCCAAACGAAAGAAAATATATTATTAGCATCGTTTCACTCACATCTTTAGCCAGTCTAAAAACCACTTTCGGATTCTGATCCATCCATTTAGTATAATAATAACGTGTAACTTACATACATGTAAGGAAAATCCTATGGAAGTTATTATTGCTGACTGGCTGCAGCTAAATTAACAAAGTTGAAAGCTTTTGCGCAGATAAAGCACATGTACAACATTAACATCGTGATACATAAGAGTTAACATGACTTATTAACTTATTAGGTAAAGCAGGAATGATGACTGCTTAGATAATCCACAGCCCTCTCAGACTGCCCTACCTTCTCGTCTCTTTCTTTCCCTTCTTTCTCTCTTCTTTCTTCCCTTCATTTAACTATATTAATCAATAATACGATCAATCTCCTCTTTTTGTCTTGGCCCCCGCGTCAACACCCTCTGTCTCCTCCACCATCTCCCCTTATAACCTGACTGTTTCTGCCCTTGTCTCTTTTTCATTATGCTACCTCGAGTATTGTTGTGATTTCGATAGAATTTCTCTTTCCCAGCTTCCCCTGTTATTGTCTTATCGGAGCCAGACTTTCTTCCGGTTTACTGTGTTACGACTGCCACCCCTTTTTGTATACTCCCCTCAGCTTGTTCGGTTCGCGCGGCCTTATTCGGCTTGTCGCCTTCAAACGATGGACTCGTCCGAAGATGATACCCCCCTTGTGAAGACGAATGGTCTTTTTGCTGGTAAGTTTTCGGCCGGAAGGATCAAGGGGACTCTCTTGATCTCAATACCACCCCATCCTACCGTCAAGCCGTCTTTATAGCGTCGAAACCACATCGGCCGCTTGGACGATCTACCCCATTTTTTTTCGTATCGACTAACCCAATACTAATACAATCACCCTCCTTTAGGCACCTCCCTGGCTCGTGGAGTAATACCTAAAAATGCCAACCTCGTCATGCACAACCCAGCGACCACAAATGGACAGGCCCACCCAAGTGTGCCTGTTACTTTCAGACACGATGGGGATGGGGACGTTACGATGGAGGATGGGGTTAAAGCTCGAGGCACAGGCAAAAGGAAGGCTCGGGGCGGCACAGGGAGAAAATTGGACGCGGAGCCTGACAGCAGCGAGGAGGACAAACCCTTGGTACGCCATATTATCTGAACGCCAAGTCTCGTTGCCCTCCTATCCGCACTTCTACGTTGTCGCTGTTGATTCAACGGCTGACTGTCCGACAGAGCAAGCGTCGCCGCACTTCCCAAAAAAAAGCTGCTTCTAATACCGAGGATAGACGTCTTACTAAAGCATCCACGAATGGAAGCAACTCGGTAAGGGCATCAGGAAATGCCGTTGGTGATAACTCTGATTCAGATGTGCCTATCGGGAAAAAGCTTGCTAAGGGGAAGCTGAAGATCGAGCAACGCACAGAGACAGAGGCAAAGGCCATTCGAAAGCAGGGGGCCGCTCCGATGAAACCTGCCGAGAAGAGCACAAGAGCAACCAAACCAACAGCAAACAAGGCAGGGAAGCAAGCCAATGGTGTTAAAAGAGGCCCGAAAGAGGAGGGGGGAAGGCCAATTAACACCCCCGCGAAGGCTTCAAAAACCGTCAAGTCTGAGCCACCAACCCCTACAAAGAAAGGGAAGACCAAAGCGACTCCTATGAAGGAGGAAACAGAGGAGCCTGAAGGTGAGGAAGAAGAAGAGTATCGATGGTGGGAGGATCCCACCAAGGGCGATGGTACCATTAAATGGTTAACATTAGAACATAATGGCGTCGTCTTCCCCCCCCCTTATGAACCACTTCCCCAAAACGTGAAGATGAAGTACGATGGCACCCCGGTGACTCTCGAGCCAGACGCCGAAGAAGTGGCCGGATTTTTTGGCAGCATGCTCAACTCAACTCACAATGTGGAGAATCCTACTTTTCAGAAGAATTTCTTTAGCGACTTCACAGACGTTATCAAGAAGACTGGCGGTGCAAGGGGTCCGCAGGGCAATACCATCCAGATCAAGGAATTCAGTAAATGCGATTTCAATCCTATTTTTGAGTACTATGAAATGAAGCGTCTGGAGAAGAAAAACCTGCCTGCATCAGAAAAGAAAGCCCAGAAAGCTGCAAGAGACGCTGCCGAGGCGCCGTACATGTATTGTCTATGGGATGGCCGAAAGCAAAAGGTCGGTAACTTTCGTGTCGAGCCTCCGGGCCTTTTTCGCGGACGTGGTGAGCATCCTAAGACCGGAAAAGTGAAAGCCAGAGTCCCACCCGAACAGGTCACCATCAATATTGGAAAGGACGCTCCCGTTCCTCCACCGCCAGAAGGTCATTCTTGGAAGGAGATCAAGCATGATCAAGAAGGTACTTGGCTTGCCATGTGGCAGGAGAACATTAATGGCAACTATAAGTACGTCATGTTAGCCGCAAATTCCGATATCAAGGGGCAAAGTGATTTTAAAAAGTTTGAGAAAGCGCGAGAACTGAAGAAGCATATCGACCGCGTCCGCAAGGACTATACAAAAGGCCTCAAAGAAGACCTTATGGCGGACCGCCAAAGAGCTACCGCAGTCTATCTTATTGACAAGTTTGCCCTTCGTGCTGGAAATGAGAAAGGCGAAGATGAGGCTGATACAGTCGGGTGCTGCTCTTTAAAATTCGAGAACGTCACTCTCAACCCGCCAAATACTGTCATCTTTGACTTCCTGGGGAAGGATAGCATTCGATTCTATGATGAAGTTGAGGTAGACCCTCAAGTCTTCAAGAACCTCAAGATTTTCAAGAAGCCCCCAAAGAAGGAAGGGGACGAAATTTTCGATCGTCTAACGGTACGCCCTCTCACACCCAGGAGATTGATATGCCGGTGCAGCCTCTCACGTTTCTAGACATCTGCTCTGAATAAGCACCTCTCGAGCTACATGGCCGGCTTAACTGCCAAGGTGTTCCGTACCTATAATGCTTCATATACGTTCTCGACGCTTATTAAAGACATGAAGCCTGAAGGCAGTGTGGCCGAAAAGGTCAAGGCCTATAATGATGCTAACCGTGAAGTTGCGATTCTATGCAACCACAAACGCACCGTTGCTGCAGGCCATGCCGGTCAGATGGAGAAGCTAGGCGATCGGGTATGTTTATGGCTATTGAGATCTACGACCTCAGACTAACCATCCCACAGATCAAGGGCCTTCGATATCAGAAATGGCGCGTAAAGCAGATGATGCTTGACTTAGACCCCAGCCTCAAGAAGAAAAAGGGCTCCAAAGACTTTGTACTAGACGAGGACTTGGACCAGGAATGGATCAAAGAACACCAAGCCTTCCTCCTTGATGAGCAGCAGCAGAAGATCATCAAAAAGTTTGAGAAGGATAACGAGAAACTCGCCGCCGAAGGACAGAAAGAGATGAAGCCAAAGGAACTGGAGGAAAGGCTAGTCGCTGTCAAGGAGATGGAGAAAAAATTCCAGAAAGAGAACAAGACAGGGAAAGTGGAGGCTGAAGGGCGGGGTGCAACGATTGAAAAGTTTGAAAATATGATCACCAAGCTCGATCAGCGTATTGCAACAATGTCCCTCCAGGCCGAGGATCGAGAGAACAATAAAGAGGTTGCCCTTGGCACTTCAAAGATAGTAAGTTTTGGCGAATTTTATGATACCCGAGAGAATGATGCTAATATCATACCCTAGAATTATATCGATCCTCGTCTCACTGTTGTTTTCTCAAAGAAATTCAATGTACCGATCGAGAAGTTCTTCTCGAAGACTCTACGGGAGAAATTCGACTGGGCCATTAAATCTGTGGATGAAGGCTGGGAGTTTTAACCGACTAGTGTCAAATTACCCTCTCCTGTTTGGTTGTTGTCTCTACGTCATCCTTTTAGCGTTTTGGTCTTTGGTGTTTCCTTGCCTTGGCGCACTTAACCTCTCAAACCTCATCTACACAGTCCTGCCCGTGAGACTCCATCACGGCTAGTCGGTGATATTTTCATTCAGCAAGGACTAGGGAGGCGACGACGTGAGCATCATCTCTTTTTTTTTTCCTGCGTATGTAGAATATATAGACAAGACAGTCTTCATGGACATATCACTTGACCAAGCGGGGATCCCTTCATCAGATTTTGTATTGTTTTTCCTTTTCCTTTTTTTTCGCATCCTTAACTATGACTTAAGAACTAGCAGAACTAGCGATATGACTCATATGATGAGCAATGTGTCCTGAACATGAGAGAAATAATATAACTATCTAGATGTGACCGTTGGAGAGGCAGAGAATAGATGTAGTGATAGGGAGAACAAGTCTAATCATGGATGACTCACTGGATTAAATTAACTGGGGGAAAATAAGTCAAGCATTAAGTAGATGTATTTAGTAAGTTAGGTAGCTATCTACCCTATATATGGAGTCTGATATATGGTACATGACTGAAAAAGATATATGGATGAGGAATCGCGGTATAGTAAACGAGTAAGTATTGATTTAGCTTTTTTTTCAGACTATCATGGGACTCCGCTTTTTGAATAGGACGAATTTTTTTGTTTTCTGCTTTTGAGAATTTCGGTGTTGAGAACGAAGAGGACAGGATCCTTGCGTAGTGTGAACTTAGAAAACCGAGCGTCGATAGAAAATTTTCGAGGTATGGGATGATACAAGAGAAGGAGATCAGTGAAGATTAGATGAATGAGGGACAAAGGGAACTTGAAATTTTAAGCAACAAGGACATCAATAAAAAGAATAAAAAAAGGTTCTATAGATTAACTTACAGGTAGCGGAAGTATGGTTGAAGTGATTTCTCTTCCTTTGGGAGATCAGATAAAGGAAGGGAAAGGAAAAGGAGCCAAAGATGAGGCGATGAGAGAGAGGGGAGAGGAGAGAAACGAATGAAGATTGAAGAGCGGGGAAAGAAACCAATGTCGTGCGTGGTAAAAAAATATGTCATAGCCGCAGGTAGATAATAGCAATGTTTAGCTTGAGTGCTTCTTTGGTCTCTTCGTGAGCAATACCATAAGATCGATAAAATGAGATCAGATCACCGAGAAGATAAGAGGGGATTACACCAATCTCGCCATGGAAAATGGAAGATAAAAGGTGTATAACCATAAAGTTTATCACGGCCACCACCCCATCCGTTTGTAGCTGTTGATCATTTCCCGGACCGCATCAGCATTAAATCCTTCCTTTAGCGGACGGAATCCAGTGGTAGTCTCGAAAAGTGTGCCATCGATGCAGAGATCCATATCCTTGATGACGTCCTTTTCCAGGAAAGGATTGATGGGGCCAGGCCGGACGATCTGCTTCTCACTGAGCAGTTCCGCCCAGGCCTGGAGGGTCACTTCGTTCATGTCGTCCACGACATCAGCGAGGCTTAGTTTTGCAAAGTGCGACACAAGAGAACCCAGGAATGAACATTTCAAGTCGAAGACGGCCGACAGGGCCTCCGCAATATGGGCCTGGTGGGTGTCGTTGTGATCGACAACGTTGAACATGATCGGGGTGGACGATTCCATGAGAGTCCGTTTGCTCGCACGCCATTCGGCTGCCGTCCACAGTGCGCGAGCGGCATCCCTTACATGTAATGTGTTGACCTTCAGGTCTTTAGTGTAAAGCAGCTCCAAGTCCTTATTCAGATACTTGTGCACCCTCGCCAGGCAGATCCCCATAGCAAAATAGCCGGAGTCGTATTCCCCATAAACGTGTGGGAAGTGCAACAGACATAGATTAAGCCCGGGAATTTTGCGTAGGTCTTCACACGCCTTCCACTTCCACTTAGCCATGTTATGCCACGGGTGAATCTTATCCCCTTCCTTCCGCGGGCTACTACTGCTCTTGTAAATCATGGCTGTGGAACAGTCAACAAAAGCACGGATTCCTCTTTTCGCAGCCTCCCGGCCCAGCCCAACGGATAATGCATAACTGCGCAGTTGATAGACATCGTCAGGTTGAGAATGTCTGGTTTCGCCGGCACAGTTGATCACGTAGTCGAACTGCTCGCCATTCGATCGATCGAATATTCGCGGGAGGTATTCTGTTATGACGGAGACGCCACCAATCAGATGCAACCAGTACAGAACGTATAAAAAGGCTCGATTACTTACGCTCTCGGCTAGCATCAGCTTGTACGAATTTGTCTCTGGAACAGGCTATTTCAAACTCGGGGGCTAGCCAAGCCAACTGAGGCAGCACCTTGTCTACGAGTCGGACTTCCGCAGCCAAGTTATTCTCATGGATATGAAGAGCTAAGAAACGGCCGATGAATCCTGGAACGGATAAGGACACGTTAGTTTGAGCCACAACAAGGCGACAGGGGGCGGCACCTAAACCACCGATGATCAACACTGCTGGTTTGGAATCTCGAACCCCAGCCATGACAGGGTCTTCTTTGCTGAAAGAGTCTCAGATAGATTGCTTTCCTTTTTTTTCTTCCTTTTTTTTCCAATCCACTAGTCGGGGCGAATTTTTATTATTTTTATAGTTCATTTAAGGTGAACATTAAAAAAGAAGAATCAAGGGTCAAAAATGATAAACACGGCCCCGGGAATGAGGGTACCCAGACTCGTAGGAAGATCTCGATTTAGAGGAAAAGATGGTGGTATTAACAGCAGGAAGCCGAAGTAGGAAATTATTAGCCCTAATTCATTGCATGGAGCCCTACAGGCAATGCCTCAAACTTGTTGTCGGGGAAGATGAGAAGACAAGAAAGGCAAATCAGTCACAGGTGATGATGATGATGATGATGATGATGATGATGGACTGCTCCTTAGTTTATATTCATAATATATGTGTATGTAGGACGCAGGTGTGCTTTTTGTATATGGGATGTATTGAATAAATGCAGGAATTTTGCCCCTTTCCCCAGATCCGTCGGTTTATTATCTACCGTCCGTTGGTTTCTAATTAGAGTAATGCCACCTAATAATAATTTTAAACATCAACAAGAAGAAGATGATGATGATGGCAATAGTAATCATGATTAATAATTAGTGAATAATAATTAAACCATGTAATGTATAGTTAAATTTATTAGTCAACCCCCCCCATCTAACAATTTGTCTCTTCTCTTTTTCCTTTTCTTTTCTCGTTTCTCATTAACTTCATCCTCCAACTACTCCCCCCGCTCGATATTATTACCGGGCAAATATTATGATACGCATTGTGCTTTCTTTCCTTGAGCTCTTCCCATACTGGCGTCCACCAATTAATAGCCTTGTTTAAATATCGAGTGCGGAGAAATCCTGTCGAAAACCATTGACCGTAAATCCCCAGTCAAGGAATATGTAGGATGTTAATATTATTACCATATCTCACTATCACAGCTCTTTTAATTTCGGAGGATTTGAAGGACTCAGACATGCGTTTATTCTACTGTATGTCGTGCACCGGATCACCATCAGCGCCTACATATCATATCAAGACTCCTATGTACTTGTACTACATGCCTCATCTGTCCTCCACACATACAGAAGCAACTTGGGCGATGATTCGTCATCAGGAAAACCATTGGTATACATAATACATACAGAAGATTCTAACAAATCTTCTTCACCAAAGAATTCCAACCGACCAGTTCTTTTCCTTTTCTTTTCTCCCTTTTGCTTTATCAGTGGTATGATAGAATCCTTCCAATTCCCACTCCCGCACATTCTCAGAATACATAGAACCATACCGTACCCCCTTCCTTATAGGATTTCCTTACTGACTTCACCAGGGTTGACATCCACAGGCTGACAATCCATGATTGCTGCCTTGGCCATTAGATCCCAGATCGAATGCCCGCTCTTTCCCATCATGTCATGTATTGTTCTTGCTTTATCCATCTAGTGGATTGGTCCCCCCGCTTTTACCCCATGGGAAATATTCAGCGAAGAATCATAGAATCGGGTCTAGGAGTAGACATGAACGCAGTCATCCATTTTCTGACCGTGAGATCCATGCAAGGGAATATATCTGTTGCAGATATTTGGTATCCTGAGGGAATTTCATAGCTGCTCACTGTCATCGCTTCGAGAAGTTCGCTCCGGATGAATGTAATGCGGACTATGAAAGTAATACTAGTGGGGAAGCTAGTACGTGAGATCCCATCTGCAATTATCCTCTTTGGACTTTTGTGATGATTAAATAAATCACCCTTAGCCCGAATATCCATATTTCAACTGCCCAGTCGTAACAGTTCCGTACAACTGACAGCTATGGTAGTTTGACTTTTTGGCTTTGGTCTACGGTTAATCCTGGAGTGATCTCCCTACTTAATATCAATGAGGTTAAGGCCAGAGCGCCTCGAGCAACTCTAGTCTACCTATGATATAGCTAGAAAATCGATCGCTCAAGAACAGACAAGCCTTTGAGATCAGACCAGATAGAGAAAAGGCCTAGCATAGGGTACACGGTAATAAAATGATCTGTAACCACACGAAGTTAATTAATTGACTTCCAGAAGTGGACCTGCATCAAGCGTTTCCTCTGTGCAATCACAGCTATCATAGGCCCGCCGAATGGTGACCGTCTGCAGCCCCATGCCGCCAGCGGGCCGCTATCAGACACGCAGGGGCCCAGGGGGTGAAAGTCTAACTCCTAGGGGCTTTATTTTACTCCCATTATTATGATATGAGATTGATCCTTCTTATTATCAGTTATCATACATCTTATATATCATATGTCTACTAATTATTCTTCTATATTCAATCCAATGACATGATAGCATGCACCAATCACTCAAAAACCCACTGGTGCAGGGCGGAATGTGAATTCTATAGTTCTATATAGAGATTACTATATATGAGAAGGGCTAACAAACAAAGCCGCAGCCCTTTCTTTATCTGTATATCGTACAGCAGTACGCATATGTATACAGAGCTAAAAAGGTTGGTATGATACGGTATTTGTTAGTACCTACATATAATGAATATTATCGTAATTACAATTATTCATCATTGCTTAATACCTTCATATACATTATCTAGATACATTAATTGAGCCCCTACTACGACAGCAGCCAGTGATCAGGAATCCCTTAGATAGTACCTTCCTGCTTTGAGACAAGCCTTCTCACTCAGCTAAGAGTCCCGAGAGAAGGACCTATTAAGTAATTGGTTTTTTTTTTTTTTTTTTTCTCTTTGATGTAGGTAGGAATCATACCAGTAATAGATATGTGGCAGCGTCACTGTAATTCTAGGAAAAAGATTTTCGGCCAATGAATGAAAGGATAACCAGATTAAACGACATTTGAGGGACAAGGAAAGAAACGATGGAAACGACAAATCTTGCGGTGAATTTTATTGGTGCAGCAAATCCTTGTCTGATATCAAGGATCGTCTTGACTGTGTGGAGTTCTCTGCGCTACTCCGTTAGGTCTGATATGGTCAGCGTTTATATTATGGTGAGAACTTCGCCGAGGGTTAGAAAGGGCAGCATTTCAACCAATGGTGTTCTGCTTTTTCACGCGGTTCATGCTCGGCGGGCCGTTTAGTGCGCTATTGCGATATTACATTAGATAGCGAGTTGTAATAATTAAGATGAGAAACCCTCATCTAACTAGTACTTAATTTATTGGCTTCAAGTAGTAAGGCCTTAGGCTACTCTGATGGTTGGCTAATAACTTTTTCGACCAATCTTCTTCTATCAAGCACGTTATCTTTGTACTTTTGTCAACTACACAATCAATCTCCGCAGCCCGAATCTCCAATTAGCGTCGCTATGCCGGAAAATATCCACGAAGAGTGAATTAGACGCCTACCAGAATGTTCTGTTTCCCGTTACAAAATGTCACCACTCCACTGTGCCCTTACAAGATCGGATGATTGTAAGTTTCATTTCTCTGCGATCTACGTAATAACGCAAGGAAGGAATCACGAATTTGACAAGCTCTTCTGCGCCGGCCTTCAAAATTCCAACTGCTGTGTGATTTATTTCATTATTAGAGCCTTGGCGGGTGATCGTCATAGTGCGCCTATGATGCAAGGCGAAATGTAAGCTGGTGGTGTTCACAGCCTTGTCGAGACATTGAAGATATATTGCAGGCTCATCAAGGCTTGACGCTATTCTTCCGACTGCTCAGTATACTTACTTCTCACCGCTGGATACAGGCCTACTCTAAGATTATCACGCTGCCACGCCACCCTTGAGCGTGTCGTATATACTGATATGATCTATGCTTTGACCACTTGAAGACTCGTCTATCCTAGTCGTCACCGGTTGCTTAGCCTAACACACAAAAGTACATACATAGTCTATCTTAGCCTACTCCTTCAAGCCTCGAGTACTAAAACGGCTTTCTAGCTTCAGAATCATACATATTCCACTTTAGGACTTTGTTGTCCTTACGCGGCTGAAACTAAAAGTCTCTGTTTTGGCTTTTACTTGTATCTGGCTTGTCGCGACTGGTAGAATGCTCACGGGCAGTCATTCCACCCAACCAGTGTCAAACTCAGTGTCAAGGCCCTAGCCCAGCTTTGAAAAGGCGGAAATATTATCAACAATCTTAGCCTGCAGTCTTCATTTAGCGCCATCTGATAACAGGATCTGTTCCCAATATCTCCTCTCACAAGATCGTTAAAAGCCCTAGGAAGAATCTAGTATGCATGTATCCATGCTACTTCTAGATGTGATACCAATCTATATTATTTCCAATCTCACTGATATCCTCAATGGCGTTACATTGGATCGTGGCATTCTATGGGATTCTAGGACCTAGTTTCTGGAGAAATGATTTTCTATGCCGCTAACAAGAATCTCCTACCACTCATCCTCCGTTTCCACGTTCTCATATTGTGATTGAGTCGGGATGGCACTGGTGTGTCACACATCCCGCTATCCATGTTTATTCATTGTGCCTAGTTTCTAATCCTCTTCCTGTGTTTGCGAGCCGCACTCGGGGTGAGGCTCATCAAGGATATGGAATGCAGCAGGCGGATCAACATAGTGATGTTATACGGAAGACCCTGTGATCCTCTCGGCGCTTATTGCGGTATTAGCTGGTACAGCTAGTAATCCAGAATATTGACATTTCCCAGGTGGGGCTTGTTTTCCTGGGCTTTATTTTGGCGATCCTCGTTTTATACTTTTTTCGTTCCTGACAATGACGGCCGTTTATCAACGCGTCATGCTATTATTACTTCACTTAGATATATATATTTATATATTTAAATGGTAAGGCTCATTGATTAATATGCTTTATAGAGAAGAATGCTAGAAACAGGCACTAATGCAGGCAGGGAGGGTTCCAGCATCTATCACATTCAGATCGTCCACTTTCCGAGTCAGAGTATTCCCCAGCAACAATCATGGCTGAGTTGAGTTCGTAAATAAGCTTTGGAAGTCCTAGTCCTTATGAATAGTGTCAACAGCCTGAGGGCTTGATCAACAATAGTGTCGCTGTGACAGCACAGCTATAACGATTATGACTGCATCTGTACTGGTGTAAAGGACGAGGAGCCGAAATATCGTCGCGTGCCAAAGCCCAGGCCGTGGCTGCCCTCGGTCATATGTATACGTTGGCGCAAGCACGTCATAATATCCGGATGGGATTTATTGAGATTGAGGTAGGGAGCGAATTGTCAGTCCGCAACAGAATATTTAAACTTCTGTCATTGAGGGTAGTCACCGGGTCGTCGGGAGTCCTAGGTCCTTCGAGAGTGCTAGCGAGACGTAAGTTGAAAGTCTTCTTTCTTTCAGGAGTTTCCTCCCAGAATATCAGCTCATGAATACTTTGAAACACGGACGCATAGTGTTGACATGGGAACGATATATATACTATTAAGAGAGCATTCACATCAGCAGGATGCAATCTATACTCTCGGAGGCCTATTGACTAGTTTCAGCAACCGATTGGGATGCCGAGCTGGAGCTCTTTCTATTTTGGTATATGTCTACCTATCATGGTGTGTTTCTGCAGCTAGCTAGTTATATTGTGTACTAGGCAGCCATGTTCTAGCCTACCATCTTATTAGATCTATCGTGGACTATGGCTTATATATACATTCTACAAGAGACAAGCATTTCCGGAGCTCGCTGAGACGATGAATAGGATTTCCAAATTGGCAGACAGGGGAATATCGATCTGGGTGTGAGCTATGTAATTGAAATTAGAATACTCCCAATCATACATGCTCCCAAGTAAGCAAGTAGAACGAGAGGTATGCTACATGTTCATTAAATATTTATCAGCCACCAGAAGCAAGACACTTCATGTAAGGCCTAAGGTATATGTATGTATAGTAGTCCTTCACAACAAAGGACAAAGGACAGACTACATAGAAATCGCTCCACCGACCGATGATCGACTGAATGATGGGATGAGAACTAGATGGTAATCCCTTCCTCCAGGGGAGAAAAAAAAAAAAAAAAAAAAACAAAAACAGAGAACCGAACCGAATATCATAAGAAGTCTTGATATATGGTTTCCCCCCCGTGATCTCAAACTCCGTTTTCGGAAGCCTCACATGACCAACACACCAACAAATGATTTTCCTTTTGATTGATAAGGCGTGGCCGCTTGCGGTCACGGGAACCGGACGTTAAATAGTCACAACACACACACTTAGGTCATCACTGCAATCATAGATACTTACTTACATTCCATAATCTAGCAGATAGATACGGTGTTTCAATAGTGTTTTAAGATCTCATTGCCTGCTGCGTTATCCCAAGGGTGGGTTCCAAGAAGCTACTCAGATCCATAGTGGGATTACCAGAGCGGAGCGGAATAACTGCCATCCGGTGCAGAGTTTTCATCCCCCTATTCCTCGCCGCTGTATCTCGTATTTCTACTTTCTCTACTTGAGCAAGCTACTAGCTAATATCATCGAATACCAACTTGTTCCCCTTTGATTCATCTCATGACCGTGTACTCGTAACACATCCTTCCCTTCATCACTGATATTATGAGTTGGGGGTTATCATTAGGGGGATACGTAAAACACAGCAGGTTATATAGAGAAAAAATTATTCGTGGTGTTGGTCATGTGAGACTCTGAAAACGGAGTTTGAGGTCACGGGGGACCATGTATCAAAACCTATGATAATGTAACTTTTGCTAGGTTTACTTTTAGTGATAAATTCACTTGCCACACGAAACGAAAGACCAACTTCGGTCGTGTTTACTAGACGAATTTTTTCATTTGTGATGTTGCGAAGAGTTCGGCTACAATAATGGTCATTACTTGTCGCTAAGAAGGATGATGAGTTGGCAAAAAAGAAATCAAACGAATCGCCTTGTGAATGAGGGGTATCTATAGATGGATTACAAAGGTATGGCAAGACTTTAGTATATTTTGAGGGTAGTAGGAAATCATGTACAGTGATAAGAATAGTAGTCGATGAGCTATTAGAAAATGGAATCCTGCTGCTGCGATCGAGGATAGCATTGTGCCTATTTGGTGGTGAAGGGTAAGGGGAGTATCGCAAAATAAAATAACAGCAATGTCAGAATTCATCGTTCCCAAACTGTACCTGCCAAAGCCTCTCTGTAATATCGCGTGTTCACTCTGACCCGAGGCATCTCAGGGCAGTTCTGAGTTCCTTGATTGCTGTTTCTACATCGTCAAAGCTCAAAGCCGATACGGCCCAGCGGGCATGCTTTTGAGCTGACGAGATTGATTGATCATCAACCACTTGGGCTGGAATGATGCCGCGGGTAGTTGAAGTAGGAGATACAATTTGTGCCGCTGCCCTTGGTGGATGGCCAATATTGTGCGGAGATACTGGGGATACCGACGGCTGTGAGCCCTGACTAAAGCCCCTATAATATGAAGTTGGAGGTGGTGGATGATTCGCCGATGTAGCTAGTGGGTGGAGAGAGTTGTGAGGTATTCTGGGTAGGAGAGTACTAGAATCCTGAGTAATAGTATCACTTGGGATAGTTGTAGCCGAGAATGAATGAGGTAAAGGAAGATTTACGGACATCGACGGAGGCTCTGGCACACGAGTCTGCCCGGTTGAACTAGCCACGGTATCTACGGGTGGAAACAGGCGAGCTCCAGGAACTTTGGGAGGAATAGAAGATGACCTAGACGGATGGAGAGACTCATTCAGAATCGATTGTGATGCGAGCCGTCGCTCAATATGATCCGATTCATCTGGAACTTCTTCAATGGATGGTTGTTGCGATTGCGACACTGAGGGTATATCGGAGTGTTGTAGTGCCTTAACATCCGGATCATCCGGGTCAAGAAGTTTCAATGCTTGACCTATCGTGTCCGTCTCCGAAATGGGGTTTGACAAGTTCGGGTCCTCCCCAGACTTGATGGCTTTTGTGATGCGTACCGCATGATACTTTGCGTACTTGATCTTGGAGGCGATATCTGGGTCGAGGGTACCCCATATTTGACAAATCTCGAGGAAGGTTGCTGCTGCTAGAAAAGTATCCGCCGTTTGCCTAGAGTCGAATCAATTCCAGGCTCTATTCTCTAGGTTCTAGTCGATTGTGGTCATACTTGGTAGCTTTGTTGGCTCTCACGGCATTGTCCGCGCGATTGAAAATTTCCAGCCCGAATTGTTCCACGTACGCCTGGCCAGCAAAATCATCAATGACGGCATCATTCCCAGCATTTTCGGTTTTGAACTCCAGGAGACATGTCAGCGCTCTTAAGTCACAATATTTCGGAGTGAACCTCGGCGGCTGGCTTACTTGTTCGAGATTGTCCATGAGCATGTTTGTATATCGCTCTGACTCGTCATTGGACCTATGAAGGTTTCTCCTGATAATTTGATGGACAATCCAGTAATTGCCTGTCACGTCATGAGGAAACAGCCCATCAGCAGTTAACTTTGGCAGCTGTGTCAAGGTCACTCACACCAGTACGAAATAACGGGTTTTTGCCGCTCAACCTGAGCGGCTCTGACGGCAAAGCGCCCAATATCGGTGCCCTTCAGGCTAGCCGGAATATTGGCCGTCATGGCCTCAGCAGCTTTCGAGGATGCTTGGTAGTAATCTATAGATAGATATCTTTTAAAAAGATTGAGATCGCGGGAGTACTAAGTAGTAACTTAACATGCGGGGAAAGATGATCTTTTAAGGTGGCCGCGGGATGACGTCGGCGAGCGAAAAGATCTAGCTTTGTTTTTTTTGCCTGTTCATATTGCGAAGAAGACTCAACGAACTTTCATTCGGGTAGGTCACCACAATGGGCTATTTATTTATGTTTATATGTGGGACATCTTTATCTTGCTCCCTCCTACAGCAGGGAAGCACATAAGTTGATAGCATCTACAAGGTGTGGTGTGAATGCACCCCGTCGGTAATCGTAAGCTAAGCTACTGTCCACTCACCAATTTCGACCTTCTCCTCGGCTAATGCCTCAATTTCAACACAATCCTGAATCTGCCCTCCAGGACCACCAATTCGTGCCATTACGATCCAGACGCCGCCTTTCTGTTCAAGCTCAGGCTGCAAGTCAAGGTCATCAATCCTTATTCCCGACGTAGCGTCGCTGTACCCCCCACCTTCAGACAGCGCGAGAATTTCCTTGTAAGGACCTTGGCCAACCTCAACGGACATCAGCATTAGTGAAGGACCAACAGCCCGGCCGCCAAGCGTGGCACCTCGGCTTCTCGCGATAAGTCTCACTCGCGTAAGCCGGGGCACACTTAAAGGAGCCAAAATCCGGTCAGTCCCCGGACGCAAAATCCCAGTGTCTGAAACCACCGTCCGTCTCCCAGCCGATTCAGCAGCCAAAGGTTTTACATCACATCGGGCCGTTGATGAGATACAAAGAATGAAGCTTGCAAGCTGAGATGGTGCAAACGTTGAGCATACTATGGTGTAGGAACCTTGTCCCAGTTGGTCTGCCTCAGCAACAGCACAGCCAGATCGATAGTCGCCACTATCGGATATAATGTCTCTCTTCCGGAACGTCGAAACCCGTTTACCACTGGACCAAAAGAGCTTCACATGAACTGCCAAATTAGATTTGGGCGTTTCTAGTAATACCGAGACGTCCGCCATCTCCAAGACTTGCAAACAAAATTGTGGGTTTGATGGATATCGCGCTGATTCTGCATTGCCTCCTGCTGTTGTCGAAGCCCAAGCTCCATGCATCTTCGTCACATAACCGTATCTGTCTTGAGCTCGGGTTATCTGCACAGAGGATGTAGAAAATGCAGAAAGCGTAAAGTTCCGGCTCAGTGATGGCAAAGACTGCTCAGCAATGACAACTGTGTAAGTCGTATTTACAGGAATTTCAAATCTCATCAAGGTATTTGGGGAATCCACATAGGGTCCGCGGTGAACCGCCCCATCGCTGAGGAAGACTTTCTGTCCATTTCTCTTGAAAATGTAGATGCTAATGAACTCCGGTTCATCAATACCAGCTGGAGAGTCAGGTAATGACTGTGATTGGTGCTTTTCACGCGTTTTAAAATGCTTACAAAGGAGTAACCAGACTGATCCGCAAGTCTGCGACGACACCGCGAATTGCGGGTTTGTTGCGAAACAGCCAGGCATCCCACGTGCGTTTGATAGGTCCCAAGTGAAATGAACGTCTTCTCGATGGCGGAATAAGCATGGGTTCCAGTTTAAGTATAGATTGTCAAAGTGTTGGAAAATACTATCACAGTCCATCCAAAAACAGCCGGGTAAATATGGATTGTGTTGTGCAGGAGCATGCTGCAGATCCATGGTGGCATCTACATTCCCCTCTCTTGGATGAATCTTCATCTCTGCTGCAGCCCATGGATTTTTTATGAGAACTTGACGACGACCGTCCAGCTCCTTCATATCAAGGACAGCATAATCATGCTGACTTATGAGACCTGAGAGTTCTTGTTCCCTTTCCGTCAGTTTTCTAGTGCCAATGGTCAGGAGAACATCACCATAACGGAAGGCTTTGAAAAGCCGTCTCCAGAGCTGATCAGAAGTTACATCTCCTCGGTGTAAGAAGACCTGCTCGGGAATCCATCCAATAAGCACCCACAGGTCCGTACTCGAATTACTACCAGGGAAGTCATATCCCCCACGGACCTTGAGGTACGCCTTCTCTATGAGAGCAGGCCATAAAAGGCCAGGATCATTTCTGTCAACCACATGAATACTTCGAGACGTTTTTGATGATGGCAAGCGATCATCGATTACCACTTTGCGGTAGCAGCCATTGAAATGAAAACGAAGGACATATCTACCTGAGGGAGATGTCATGGGGGTTTGCCTCTCACTATCATAGGGATAGATTCTTGAACTGAATAGCTACGCTAGGATGTTAGATAGGAGCCTGGGCTGAATCATGAGGGTCCAACGCGGGTACCTGTCGGTGGCCTCTTTCCATTCTTGAAGTAGCCGCGCAAAGGCTAGCTACGACAGAGCAGTCCGTTGTTACATCCTGCATGAGGTCGACTGTATCGGACTCGGAAATAACGGGCAATGGTACATCCTTTCCCTGGCCAACCACATTGACTAGAAGCTCTTGGGGTCTCTTCCAACCATCGAAGATTTCGCATTGATCCTTCGAAAGAGCAAGCTCAGGTTTATCGCTATGTAAGTTAGAATGTTTCGTTTGAGAGACCGAGAGGGAGAGAAAAAATTTTTTTTTCAAGTATTGTACTCACGTGAAAATCCCATCTCCATTCCCTAGCTCAAATTCCTCGACATCAGGAGCGGTTGTCCAGGGGGGAAACAGAAATCCATTCAATTTTGCACCTTCCAGAAGGATAATCTCTTCTCGCGTCGTAAGCTTTCGGGGAGATACTGGCTCCTTCAGCCTCACTAGGTTCTTAGTACGCTCCAAGGGCGTCGGCTTCCAGGCGTTGGCCTTCTTTATCTGCTCCGCTACTGTGAGCAATTCTTTGCATTTGATATCCAGCTCTTGCTTTTCTTTCAGAGAGTTGGATAGTTTGAGCGCCTTCAAATAGTTTTCGGCTGCATCGATAGCTGCCTCTAACGCTTGTACTTGGGAGGCTGCTGTTGATAAAATTTGCTCGGCTTTCTGGATGCTAGTTAGTCAATTGAATTACGTGAAAACTGCTTAGATTTATTAGAATAAGCTACCATAGCCTGGGCCACGAGGGCTTTTTGTTGCGTAGACGACATCAATCATGAAGTGGTTCCAATCGATGAAAGGATCAGCTGGAGCTAGACGGTCCAATGATTATCTATGATAGGCTCCGCGACGATATGTAGCACACTATCATACTACTTGAAAATTTATTTAGGGGCAGGACTGATAGGTAGCAGTTCGTGTGATACATACTTTATCGCGTGAATCCCTCTCATATATATATCGCCTAAAATGATGAGTGGGATGAACAAGCAGGTAAGAGTAACTGATGGGTACCGAAAATTTTGAAAGAAACGAAGATCAGCTATCATAGTATTCAGCTATATCAACGAAGAAGACTCATGAAAATCATGTCGCCATCATGCTAGATGTACCGGTGATACAGTAAATGTTACTACTATCATGGTACTATCCAAAGTTACATGCTATAACACTTTGAGTTAGTACTATTGTTTCAATTTTTGATTATGTAATAGTCATCACATGAGTATACCGCTAGGCTATTTGGGTACTTATACAATCTAAGTACGGTGACTTTCTTTCTTTGTACTTAGTATTCTGGTATATTAGCGCCCTACTAGGCAATCCATTCTTTTGCATTCAGTCTAGGTCTAGCTCTTCACAGCAACCCCCGTCTTTGACTTCTCACTCTTTGGCGTACCTATGGAACAAGGTACGGTGTAGCCTAGTGGTACTGCTACAGCATTGAAGAGTGGGAAAGATTGAGAGATCCTATGTCCCTGGTGAATATTATTGGAGTAGGATACTATAATTGTTTACCATAATCTACATATATAATAATAATAATAATAAATTGCTATACCGATCGGCCTCTTGGCCACCCGGTCCATCTATTTGTGTCTTATATACATCCCTCTATAGGCTCCGCTCTTGGGTTTCCGGTGTCCCTTCTACCATCAATCTACATATACATATCTTCAGTATTTGAATTTGCCTTGCCCCCTGTAATGGCGCTCAAAAGTCCACCCAATCAGTGTCACATGATCAGGACTGACCTAGATTAGCTATTAAGTTGTGGATGTTTCACGGAAAATCTAAGGACCTGACCCGTCTAGGAAGCGATTGGCTGGATTTGTTGTGGCGCCGACCCCCGCTTTCACTATTCTCATTTGGGTTTGGATCCCTTCTAGACTTTCTCTTGCTTTGACTCTTGCATCAAGTACGCTTCCTCTACATCCAGAAGCTAGATGTCCGTCTTAGCATCACCCGAAGGAGACATGGTGTTAGTATGTAGAAGAAAGGTTGTGATGGAAAAAAAGTCGAGTAAATACTGAAGCCAGAAGGACTCAGTTCTTTGTGATAGTTACACAGATAAACATGATTTCCGAAGCTAGATGGGAAGCCAAACCCAAATAAGCATAGTGAAAGCGGGGGTCGGCGCCACAACAAATCCAGCCAATTGTTTCCTAGAAGGGTCAGGTCCTTCGACCACTTAGAGACGGACGGATAGCTAAAATCGGGGCAACATCCTTTTGTCAATTAATCAAAGCACTATAGATCTATGTTGTCGGATTTTTCATTTGGTGTTGTGGTAGCTGGGGTTCGTTGCTCGAAGGGGTACAGGATTTAGCGCTCCGGCACCATACATATATCATACATTATATAAGGGCCTTTATACTTCCCACCCGGATGAACCCGTCAGGTCCGTTTGTGGAGGATGGAAACTCTCTAGGTGTTCACCAGGTGGGAAGTATAAAGGCCCTAAATTATTTATTACGCAATACTTAGGCAAGTATACAGACAGTGTTCTCGTAATTACATTCGGTTCTACTTAAAACTACCTGTGTACTATTATAAATATTAGGAGCAACTTCCGGTGAACCGTAGAAACATGCCGGTAGTTGGCGGGGAAACGGTGAAAATTGTTGAAAGAATTCAACAGTGGTGTGTAAACAAAGGATTCAGAAAGTGAAGGAATATGAGAACTGGAGGGCATAAATAGAGCCTCCATGTCCCCAGTGATTGTCTTTTTTTTCTTAATAACTACTACAACTACTACAACTAGCTCAATTAGCAGTTAGGCCAATGCAAAGTGGTTCACTTCCGACGTTGGTAGATGTCTCAACTTCCTTCTGTAGCTCGTAATCGCAACAGATTATGAGCCCGGTCCGCCCGTGAGAACTACCTTCGTCCCTTTAGATATATTTTTGTCACTCCAGTTCCTTTATTCTCACAGCAATACTCGAATCGCAGAGACTTATTATTGCGACCTCTGTCTGACTTTCGGGTAGTTTAAAAATCGCCATATCGGTTTTTTCGATATCGCACGTATTCAGTCGGCTCAACCGCCTCCTCGGTGAGCTTATTTCGATGATCTGAACGGAAGATTTCGTTGCTTGAGAATACCCGTTCATACTCCGGTGCAGCCATGGTTGTCGCCGTTTTCAGATTCTAGAGGCTCTACATCACCAATCTCGCGTCAGACCAATAGTCTTTATGAATCGAAGCTTCTTAATATAGATATTACTGTTACTCCGTTCGGCCTTTTGGCCACCATCATCTATCTGTCTATATATATTATTATTAATTTGTATTTGATTCGTGAGCTACGCTCAGCATGGTTAATCAAACTGACTACCCAAATCCTCCTTGCAGCTATGAGCTATTCAACCTTGGACGGCTTCCGGACCCGCCGCTCGATTGGAAATTCTATCATGCTGATGGAGTAGCTGATCCCCCGAAGAGCAGGCAGTATCATCGAGAACTAATAAAAATGAACTTTCATTTTTGGGGTATCGATCCCTGTATCATAGCGAGGATCACCAACGATAAAGGGATCTTACCACAAGTTGAACTATTACCAGGCGGATAGTCATCGACCCACAACGCCAGACGAGTCTGTGAACCACGAAAGGGATGCCGGTCCTCGACTTCTTCGCACGGATTCGCCCTAGAATTGCCGATTAGCAGATTTTTCTCCGTAGTCCCGGAC
Organism: Pseudotulostoma volvatum; assembly: GCA_019804575.2. NCBI lineage: Eukaryota > Fungi > Ascomycota > Eurotiomycetes > Eurotiales > Elaphomycetaceae > Pseudotulostoma > Pseudotulostoma volvatum. The sequence goes on along the minus strand of JAHQZX020000008.1, from coordinate 542,434 downwards.
CCGGCTATGATGCCGGCCGATAATGGGAACCAGGCTCCAGGGCGAGCTGGTATGCCCGCTGCACAGTTTTCCTTCTCATCTTGCAGTTCCCATTACAACTCATGTTCGCCTGTCGATAGAAATGGATTTCATTTTTACCCATCCATAACTATATATGCTTACCGAGGCGGGGGCCCGTCGGCTTACTAAACTCGTTGTCGGTCGACTGCGCCATCTCCGTGGGCGGATTTCTCCACATCGGTACGACAAACGTCGACTACATTTAGGCCGGGCAGAATCAGCTATCGTTTCTCGACGGGGAGTGTGTTGGGGCGGTTGGTCCAAACTAGGTGTTCTCGATGGGGAAGCGATTTTATATATATCGGAGAGTCCAGTCTTGGAAAACCGTCGCCGAGGAATTGCACTGCGACGGTATTGGGAATTATATACCTATTGCTACGATCTTTGGATAGTGCACCCAGACATTCGCCCAGTTCAAGTTCTCATTCACGGAACGGCTAAGGGAATGCCTACCTGCGACACCCCCAAGAAACCAATCATTCTACGGAGTCTTTTGTCACTGTGGCCTGAATGAATGACACTATTTTGTGTCAGAGGAACTTCCAAGATCTTCCCTTACGAATGGTGGTCCAGCTCCATAATAAGTCATCTCCGAGGCAGCATACAAGGAGTATCACTTTTGATTATATAGACGAGGCGGGCTAGGCGCAGCGGGTGGTGTATATATATATATATATAACCGGCTAGGTGGCGTATATTGCACCAATATTGGGGATTACAAGGATGAGATGGGGATAATGGGAAGCAGTTACCACTTTCGTGTCTACTGGAATGATTTAAAGTGCGATGGAGTGGACACAGGTGATGTACGTATGTATATACGATGGGGAGGAAAGCCTGGGACTCATTGTTGGCTCAAGGGGAGGAGAAGGTCCCTGAGCCGTTGGTGGAACGGTGTGCCAGTTCCACTAGTCTTTTATGAGCGCACTCTTGTCATGTTCAATGGGATCATTCTTCCAAATTGGTTCTAGTTGCATGTAGTTCGAATAAATATACCCCAACCTAATAAATCTTGTACATGCCACCTCGGGCTGGTCCCTAACCCTACGAAAGGACCAGCGATCAATTCTGTACCTTGTGGAATATGCGTTATACCATCCATCACCTTAGTAACGCTGTCCTGAACCCTTGTTCCTCACAGTTCTGAACCCAGATGCTGCAAGTCTAAGGGCGGCAGAGCATTGATTAAAGTGAGAAAGTCTTTGTTTGTTCTCTCTGATGTCGTGAGAGGGGTGTCGCCAGGCCATCGAGTTGTAGTAATGAGACCATATGAGCATATATGATAGCATCATAGTCATGCACCCCATCCTTAGAATAACATATATACAGTACATACATATACGTTGAAATTATATGTGATATATATATATATATAATTGCAATTTACTGTAGTAAAGCGTTTGTTACGTAAAAGAACATCCCTACCCTTCCAAGTGAGCAGAAGCCGTGATTAGCTTCGAAGACGGGTGGCGATGTTCGGCCCACAGGCCCCATGTGGAATATGATAAGCTTGTGGCTATCGACCACACACTTATGGGAATTATCATATATGATATATATGATATGAACAAAGTAATGATAGAAGTCTAGCCTTTCATCGTAATTGACCGCGGCATTCTTCAACACCCGACTCCCATGGTGGCTGGAAATTGACTGCACTTGGTCAGCCATTTCACATGGCTTTCAAACCTCGAATTTTCATGTGAGTGAGGAGCAAGGTCTTCCTCAGTAGAAAAGACCCGTCGTGTGTTTGATGATTAATAATTTGAATTTCATAAATTTCATGCTTGTCGTTTTCATGTCTAACTCTTTTAAAGAGGTACATATATGGTATATAACTGGACGAGGCGCCACGTGCATAACTGTCGGGCTGGTGAGACAACGATCTCTAGTACATACATTTACATACATGCAACCAAGCCGCGCCACACATATCACTAGAAGTGTCATGTACCCTGAGTCCCTTATATTGGAATGATAATAGATGACATGGTCGATCTTGTGAAGTAACCGGTGATAATGAACTGAAAGAAATGAAACTTCTAAAGCCTGAAACATTAGTAGTCCGAAAGTAATAGAGTAAACGTCACTTACTATATATACTATTTGAGTGTAATTGGTAGGCTCGTTCTAGTCTTTGCAGCTGCGACATCTACTGCTTTTCTTATCCGATCAGCTTTCAGCCGTTGTTGAAGGTATGCGAAGAAAAGAACGAAAAATAACTCCATCCTACATCTCATTAGTCAACCGTTTCTAGCCAGAGAGGGGGTTCCAACGTACCGTTCCTTGGTCATCATAAGTAAACCCTGAACTAAGAGCCCTTTTGTTATTTGAGGACCAATACCCTTGAAGAGACTTAGAAGCCCTTCATGTTCGATAATATAGCGCATAACTTCCCCAAAGCTTCTGAAAGGTTTACCCTGACGGCTAGGTGGTGGTTTAGATTGCAGGCCAACTTTAGCAACTATCAATGGCTGTGTAGCAATTGTTGCCAGAGCTTTTGAGAGCGCTCCCAGAACTGTGGGACATTAGACAGGGAGCACCAAAAAAAAAAAATATGATACCTTAAAAACCTACCGAAGGACTCCCACGATTTGAGATTCGCCTTCCCAGGGAACAGGATATCCCGGAGTCTTTGATAGGCTCCATAAGTTATTGCTGGGTTAACAACAAGGATAAGGCTAGCCTTTAGACCTCTCCATAAACCGGACCAGCCATCTTCACTGTTGACAACCTCTCGGCCAGTCTCTATGAGGCCTTTCTTCTCGCCTTTCGGCTGTGTTTGTTGCCTTGTCGTGATGACGGAGACAGGAATGGTGAAGATCTGTGCCAGTGCGCCAGCAACCGCTCCAAGGGCAAGCTCCATGGCGGTGCTTGGAGGCTGCGATACCCGATTGGATGCCCTGTAGAGGCTTCGCGCAACGGAGTACCAGTAGAAATATGCAAAGTTCGTTGAAGCAACTCCGATCAAAGCGCCATTAATACCAGTATATAGGCCTAAAATACCCTCATCCCGTACAATCTTGTGTATGGCATCCAGGGTCGACACATAATGGGGGGCGTCACCGGGTACTCGGCCGTTAACGGCTGTGCGATCTTTCACTTGAACTTGAAGCTTCGTTTTCACACTAGGAATGTAGGATCAGCGTCTATCATACCACACTAGATGGGTAACAGCTTCGGGCGATTACAAACGCACATATCTAGTGGATATACAATTGCATTTGCAAGTACAGCACCGGTTGCACCGGCTACCGCGCTGCCCCAGGGGGAAAGAGCGGCTTCTTTTGATTGACCCGCCATCAGGGGGTATGCCTGGAAAGTCCCTTTTAGATTGAGATTATGGACCCTCTTGTTAGCGTTGCTAAAATAAGACACGTTGAGCAAAGCAGGAGCGTATGTTGGTTAAATAAATAGAAGCGATAGACTACGGGAAGCTGGATGATGGGACTGTCGGGAAATCAAGAACAGCCATGTGTATGACTGTTACAGAAAATAATACTATCGTTATCTTTCATAGGACTTTGTTGACTTTTTTTAGGAAGGAGATGGACGGGTGTGAAGCCGAGGCATCAATTTCAAGAATAAGTGGCCCTACTGGAACGAACCAAGTCAAGTCCATTTGGTACAAGTTATCTGGTAATAGAGCTGAACCAATTTCATACTAGTGCCAAGAGTGGGCTTACGCTAGGAGCGTTTTTTTTTTTTTACGGCTCCACTCGGGATACACATGCCTGACTACTGCGAAGTTGCCAGTTAAGGGCAAATAACAAAGGTTTATAATGTCTGACTAGTCGCACACTAGATTTCGAAATGTTTAAACGTTAACATGCAGTTTTACAAACGTATATAGTACACGAGGAGTATTGAACGCACGCAAAGTCATCTGCCGGGTGTGCAACCGCCTAACTAGTAAGGGGAATACGGCGGAATCGTGATAGAAACAAACCTTACTATGGTCACATGAAGCAAATCTAAGCTAAGCTAGGCCTAGCAGCACTAAGAAATTAATTAGTAAGCGGAGTGACCAAAATCGAACTTCTTGATGACAGGTTATCAAAATTTCGACAACTCGGTAAGGTACCCAACTTCTGATTTAATGATTCGGTTTGTTTTGAAAATGTCGGGCTCACTGCTTGGCCCTCGCTTACCGGTTAAAAGCCAATTACTAATAATGTTCTCGCACAGCAAGTTGTTTGGAACGCCAATAAATAATAGGTTATCATGTGAAGCTGGTTGCGCACTTTGTTATTGATGTAGCTATGTACGGACCAGCTCCTCTCCGCTGCTTCTATAGTAGAATTGATGAACAGATATACGCTGCGAAAGCTCAGAGGTCCTCGTTGATTTTAACAAGATCCGTCCACCAAAGAGCAGGATCTTCAGATACAATAACAGCTTTCCGGATAGTCGTCAGAAAATATTCTTCGAGCCCGAACTTGACAAAGATAGGTTGTCATATGTATAATCTCCCTGCCTTTATAGCGTACAGCATTGTTGAAGCTATTGAGAATTCCGCTTATTTGTATTAGTTAAATTAACAGGCCGTTCCTTCTAGGCAAGGGAATCATAAAGATATGCTATCACAAATATTGAGTGATATATTGCCTCAAATCTCTGGCTAATAATATAATCTAGGAGACTTGCTGCTGAGGGAAGATATCGGCGTGGGTAGTATACACAAGCTTATTTATGGGATTCCCCTATGTTACGGAAACGGCTCCTATGATGACAATCCAATCCTACTTTGATGAAATGGACGCGGGGGTGATGCATACGCTGCAAATTAGACACGAATGCTTGTACCTCTCAATGGTTTTATGTCCTTCAATGACAAACCTCGCATCATCATTATTGGTGAACTCTGATCGGACACTCCAGTCTTCGGTAATTTATACCGTACAACTCATTATGATGAGTATTTCCTGCGGATGTCGAAATAGGCAAAGATATTCATTCCCTGCTTGTTTCGACATCCACTGCATGTTTCCACCCACACCTAGATGGCAACATATGTTCCTTCCCCGACAAGGACGATGGGTGGTAACTCCCTGAACGGGAAGTACGCACCTTATGTTATTGTCCTGAAATACGCACCCTTGCCTATAGCAAGCAAGGCGGCATTGGACCCTACCTCATCGACCTTGAGTTGAATATAACTTGGGAGAACACCCGGATATGTGATAATTGTGGAACTCAGCCTGTATTCTGATTAGTATCTCAATCTAGGTCCATTAAACGGTTTCAGGACGGTGTGGATTCTGTTCAAACCTCCCCCGTTAAGATGCGGAGGTTTGACATGCTCGCCGAGCCGGCCCAAAGCCCTCGAAGAACAGCTTCACCCGGCCCTTCATCTACATTTCGATTCGAATCGAAGATGATGAAACTGTCGAAGGCGTAGGCGGCAAAGATTCCCAGGATAAAGCCCTCTAATCATGTAAGGTCTACCGTTTGACTTACTTTCACTGACAAGATACGAATCCAAAGTCTTTGCTAACTGATTACTTTCCAGTATGTTCAAGCCCAATTAAAGGAAAAGAGAAATCCCGGGTTCGGAGGGGTTGACAGATTTAGTTTTTTTCTTATTTATAGTACTCCCCATCTGGGTTTTCCTAACATGCTTCCATGTTGCCTAGATAACTAGTAAACTGGTCTTCGAGTGGATGCCGCGCTTGGGCGGCGCAAAAGCGTCTTGTGTGTAATATACATTTTACACGGTAGTTATACTAAAAAATCCCTATGTACAGCAAGTAGATTCTCCCACATTTGTACAAGTGGGTTAAAAAGCTATGCTTCAGTTCTTTTTATACGGTATATTATACCATTTATACTAACTATACGAGGGAAATTTTCAACTATACATGTAGGTATATTAACACTAGCTGCAAGTAACGATCATACATACATGCCTACCTAGGTACCTCCTATACCACTAGTATCATATAGGTACCTAATGTATCAGAGCATTAAATAATACCGGGGTACAAGGTATGTGTGTATCATATGTATCATCATATGATAACTATAACTAAGGTATTATTAATAATGTTGATGCAATCGCCATGTTTTGCCTTGGTAAAGATGATACCGAGGTACTTATATCCTATATTTTAGAAACAAGTTCCCGGTTGCTGTTGGCTCACCGGAAACCAAAAACGTATAAGGTCCGTTATGCGGTGCCTTTTCCGGGGGTTTAAAATTCATGTAAATATATTAATATAATATTTACGATTCATTCTGGTACAGATTACATAAAGTTGGGCCAGTCTTCGTTACCAGGCTGAATTCAACCTTGGGAGCCAGAATCCAGATCTTTGGCGGATTTGTGGGTGAGAGATGCAGATTATCCGGTCTGCCAAGATGGTTTAGTTAGTGAATCTCGTCTTCGTTGGCATCCCTTGAGTTGATACTACTCCTGCATTCTGCCTCGCCCCTATCCTATCCTGCTTGTCCATCGTCGATCGTAGATAGGTGAAGACCCATTTTCTGGGCGTCTTTGCGCTCTAGATCTAGACTGGTTGGTAGAAGGTCGGAAGAGTGCAAAGAAGGACCGCGCAAGGACAAACGAAGGCGATGACAGCTGCAACTAGACGACTTAAAAAGGCGGCTCGTATCATCCTCATTGGACCTCCAGGGGCGGGCAAAGGGACACAGACTGAGAGGCTGATAGCCAGATTTCCTCAACTGGCCACCATCAGTTCAGGAGATCTTCTGCGGGAGAATATTCGCAACCAGACTGCCTTAGGTAGGTACCGCACGCACTTGTGCTTGGGAACATTTTCCCGAGGTTTCTTTCTCATCCCAATGACCATCCATCAACCTACAATTGGTGATGACATCCCCTCTTTCTAGACCGCCAGCACTAATAGATGATGGTTCTTTTGTAGGTCGCAAAGCTGAATCATTCATCCAGTCGGGCGATCTAGTGCCCGATACGATGATGCTTGATCTGATCTCTCTTGAATTGAAAACGAGGGGTTGGCTTACGTCTGCATCTTTGCTGCGTTCAAGCTCATCCTCCAGAAATACATCATCCGTTTCATCGTCATTGCGATCGCCACCATCATCCTCATCGATATCTCCTTCAGCATCTTTCATTCTGGATGGGTTTCCTCGAACAGCCTCACAAGCCTCAAGTCTAGAAAACATCCTTCCCGTGAATTTTGTCGTTCACATCCTCACACCCCCCGCTGTCATTATATCCCGGATTGCATCGCGCTGGATACATGCTCCGTCCGGGAGAGTGTATAACACCGACTTCAATCCACCGAAAATCCACGGTAAGGACGACGTGACAGGGGAAGCTCTCACGAAGCGCCCGGACGACTCTGTAGACACGTGGAAGCGGCGTTTCAAGAAGTTCGAGGAGACTAGCAAAGCCCTTCTAGAACACTACGATCAGAAGGGCTGCCTGTGGAGTGTCGAGGGCAACTCAAGTGACGAGATCAGCCCCAAACTCTTTGCCGAGGTCGAGCGACGGTTCGCATGATCAACTGAGCTTCATTTTACGTCTTATATAGTTATAATTTCCTCCTTTGCGAACCTTTCGTGTTGTTCTACCCATTTCAACCGCTGTAGTAGCTCCGCTAGGTACTGTTTACCCAATACACGATTCTTTCCTTGCGGTCCCCCAGCTCTCTCTTCCAGACCTTCTCCATAGTCGGTTCTTTCTTTCTTGAATTGGAAAAATGTTCGGGAGAATATCACGAGTCTTAGGCGAATGTTCTTATTTTGGGTGCTTCTCATTTTGTTCCACGTATGATATGGTTTTATACTGTGGCACACAACATTTTGTGTTTGTTAGGCGCCTGTTGGATCCAATAGCGATAGAGATACAGAGAAAAAGAGGGCACACTGGCACAAATTCTATTCAACAAAGGTTACGTGCATCCGTGTTCACCGGTTTTATGATCAATACCTTCCATAAGCCTAACGAGGTATCTCACCTGCTTCCCCCTCAACTGAGGTTATGAGGGTGAGACTAGGTAGTATATACACCTAAGTGATAATAATCTGTGCTGAAACCGTGAAAGAAAAAACTCCCAACTTAAAGCAATTGTGATTGATTTGATCCACCATATACCCTTACAGGTTCTCAAAAAATTTTTTAACATTCACCTATATTATTACATGTATATGTATACCTAATATTATATTATACATACGTAGATATGCATAGATGTTGATACCCTAAAGGCTAAATAGGATCCTTTTCCTCTTTGGTACAAATTGCTGATGTGATCCTATTTATCTTGTTTTATTCATTAGTTCCTCGGTGCGTATAATTCACCTGAGTGGATCATCGAATGGGGCAATGGTGACCAGGAAATGGAATTAAATAGACATAAGGTGATGATGGGGTCAAATATCTGGTTTTAGTTCATTCCAATCCCGGAAATCACTGCCCCATTCGATAGTTGACTTGAGGGTAAATAATAAAAGTAAGAGTTAGAATGATGATGATACATAATAGTAAGGATGTTTGGGATGGCCTGATGAGTAAAAGGACGCTTGCTATTCCCCTTGGGGTTTCGATAGATAGTTTGGGAAGAGAAATTATAATAAAAAAAGAAAAGGAAAGCGCTATGGTATCGGGAATCGTTTCGCCGTGACCATCATAAGTCTTGTTATTTGATGATTCTCTCTATCATCTGCCTCCCTTGCACTGCCATACGATTCTTATACTGGCGTGGGCTTTCCCACCCTTGGCCCCCGGTCTGTCGATATTCTCGCCACAATCCTTTCCCGCCCTCCTTAGCTCTGAATTCAGCGTCGCGATATTTCCGCTCTCGCTCCGCCCCCCCGAATTCGACACCTGTCTTAGCCTCGTAGACCGTCGCTAGCCCACGCTTTAGCATCTCGTACGACACATCTCGCCTGCGAAACGGGATCGGGAAGTCGAGGAGTTGGCGTACGTAAACGGTTGCCACAACGCGCTGGTACTGGTCCAGCCGGTGAACGTAAGCGCGGACCCGTCGGTTGAGGAGGTACGAGGTCAGCCAGGCATGAGCTTCTCCGGAATAGGGCTGGGCTGGCCGGCCAAAATGCGCAAGTTCAGGGGAATCAATGCCAGCGAGCCGGACATGAATCTTGAGATGAAGAACGACTTGTTAGTATGCTAGCAGAGTGTAACTTATGGAGATACCATTTCGAATCGAAATAAAGGAGATAAGGGAAGACGACGGGGAGACACGGACAGTCCGATCTTTCAGCTCCTTCTTTGAAGTCGGAATCTTCTTCCAAGGCAACCATCCCCACCCGGCCAGTCTTCCTCCAGGAGTATGGTATAGTCGAAAGTTGTCACCATCACCAACGCTGGTTACTCGACCCAGGAGACTTCGACGACGGAGATACGATTTCGAAATGCTACGCGCATCGGGAATGCGGTGCAGGAAACGATGATGGATGTGCACAACGAAAAGGATCCCTGCCGTAAGAACTATAGTGGGGACCAGATTCTTGGGCTCTCTTAATTGAGACCAGTCAGTTCTGTTCAAGATGAAGTTCCAGTCTGTGTGCTTGGGGAAGGCAGGGCTATCCGCTGCTGTTGTTATAGTCGACTCAGAACTGCCAAGATCAGAAAACGCGGCAGTTTGTTCCGATTGTTCATTATTTTGATGCTTTTGGTGACTGTTCCTTGTATCATTTCCATGGGAAACATTCGGAATGTTTTTTTGCGACCTAGGATATCCTATCCACCACCCAACCATCACTGATGGGGCTATGGAGCCCGGCAGAGAGTAACTTGGGCGGGTTTGCTGGGTGTAGGTACGAAACCCGGCTCTTATATTCAGTGCTAGCTCCTTCTAGTAAGCAAAGTCGCGTGACAACTTCAACGTTAGTGTTTCTGACGCGTTTCGCGACGTATACAAACACATGATATAATACACATGATCGTCAGACATCGCACCTCTTTACTGTGGTAAAGGTAATCCACAAATCACGGTCCTACTAGACTTCAATTTGTATGAATTAGCATTGAGTCTTTTGAAAATCGGACGATGTCATATTGAAGTTGGTGCTACAGCCATAATGATCCGACGAGACATCCACCGTATCGACCCTAAGCGCAGGGCTACCCTTGATCACAAAAGAAAGCAGTTCGCGTCGCCATCTTACGAACAACAGGAATATCCGCATCGGCTCAACTTCTATGATTTGCCACCTACCGAAGAGATTACCCTTGAAAAGTTCGAACAATGGGCAATCGAAAGACTGAAGAGTAACTATGCTTACGTCTTTAGTGGTACCGATTCTTTTAAACTGACTGCGTGGTAGTCCTCGCTGAGATTGAGGCCTGTTCATACCGTAACAAGACTGCTGAGGAGACCGAGAATCACATTGGTCCCCTTTTGCAAAAATACCTCCCCCTATCATCTAATACTGCATCCTCATCCGGCGCAGCAGATCAACGTTTGAAAGAGGAGCGACAGAAAGATCACTATTCTCATTTCATCTTACGGCTTGCCTTTTCGGCGACTGAAGACCTACGTCACCGGTTCGTACGCGCAGAGTCTATGCTTTTCAAATTCCGGTTCCAGAAGGACGACTCCGGGGAAAAACAAGCTTTCGTTACAAGTTTAAACTTTGATTGGGAACGTGTAGGTGAAGAAGAGAGGAATGAGCTACGCAAGAGCCTTGCATCTGCAACACCACGGGTGCGCCCTGCCGAGGACAAGATGTGGTTCAAGGTTGATTGGGAAAGAGTTCCCGAACTCGTGGAGCGACGCGCTGTTTTTGTAAAACGGGGTAAGGCTTACGTGCCTGAGAAAGAACAGCTCAGTATAGTCATAGCAGAATTCACCCTTCGCCTGGAGAAGGCTATGAAAGTAAGCCAAAGTACCAAACTACAATAACTCTGTCTCCCGCTTACGCCCGCTAGCTAACAAGTAGGGCGTTGCCACGCCTGGATGAGGACGATCGTCTTACGCCGATCTTGAATCATTTATCGAAGAACTTCGGAAGCGCCGAGTCAGTTTATTCCGAGGGCGAGGGCGTTGTTGATGGCGCTCCGATCTCTGCGGCTTCTATCGATCGCCTCTCGCAACATCTCCCTCTGTGCATGCGAAGCCTACATATGACTTTACGGCAAAACGCACACTTGAAACATTTCGGTCGTCTACAATATACTTTGTTCTTGAAGGGGATTGGATTGTCACTGGAGGAGTGTATTATCTTCTGGCGCCAAGCTTTCAGAGGGCATACTGATGATGAGTTCAACTCAAAATATAAATACAACATCCGCCACGCCTACGGTGACGTTGGCGGTGATGCTAACCGAAGAGGGAAAGGCTATCCTCCGTACTCCTGCCAGAAGATCCTCAACGACACCGGTCCAGGCACTGGTCAAACTCACGGTTGCCCCTACCGACATTTTTCAGTCGATAATCTGGTCGGGCTTCTCCAGTCTACTGGGGTTCATGATAATGATCTGTTACGCGCCGTGCGGGAGGATGTTGAGAAAACTCGATATCACATCGCGTGTAACAGGGTTTTTGAATGGGCACATAAAAACGAGATTAAGAAAATGAAGGAAGATGGGACTTGGAGTCAGACTGATCTCGACACCATTGTTCATCCGAACACCTATTTCAAGCGTAGTTATCTCCTGAAGAATATGGGGAAGCCACCACGACAGGACAAATGAGAGATGAAGACTTATTTCAATAATCTATGGGATCTTGTCAATGATTCACTCTGATGACTGGCATCGGATTAGGAGTTTGGGTTATAATGTCTTACCATTCTGGAGAATGTTTCTCGTATTGTTAGTTTGAAAGCTATCACTAATAAAATATCTAAGAGAGAATTGACAGAATGCAGCGAAACCATGCATTTCATTGAAGTCATGTGAGTTGTAACCACTGCTGATTCCCAAATCATCGTAAAGAGCCAAAATGGCCTTTCAAAGCCAGGTGCCCAGCGACAGGTCAGAGTCAATCTCTGCACGACACAAAAACAGCTTCGCTATTGAAGTAGGTAGAAGCCATCGTCAGTAATGAATTTTTTTTTATGTCGGCACATTTATTGAAATGTAGATGAGGAAAGGGAGATAAGAAAATTTTTCTGGAATTCTTTTTAAGCTAACGAACTCACTAGCTTGTGGAGTCTTTGCCGCGGGAAGGAGGCGATAAGCAGGCGGTGGTAACGGGAGACCGCAACGGCCAGAGATGCACACAATCTGGCTTCATGCACAATCTCCCTCAGGCAAACCGAAGCATGATTCATTAACGACGGTTAAGGGTCTGCTGAATATAAATATTATTGCTATGCTAGGAAACGTGTTGATGCACCGTTGCGCCTAAATCATAGGGCATCAAACCTCCCAAATCCCAAGTATCCTAACTCCAGTTCCTTCTGGTTGAGTCGTCCTTGGATAAATTCCTCATCACCGAACATGGACTATGAGGTGCTGAAAGACCAATGGAGTGATGTCGAGGAGCGTGATGGGATCCGGCTCAGTTGGAATACGCTTCCTAGCTCTCGCATGGTATGTCTTTTGATATCGTTATTTGAGCCCCGACTGCTTAGCATGCTATAGGAAGCATCACGTTTAGTTGTGCCGATCGGAGCCATCTACACACCACTGAAAGAGAAACCTGATTCCCCGTTGCTTCAGTACGAGCCTGTCACCTGCAAACAACCTTGCAAAGCAGTTCTCAATCCTTACGCGTATGTTTTGCCATCCTTGTTTTGATGTACATGAGTTCCAGGCTGATGTTTGGTAGCAACGTTGATGTTCGTGCTCGAATTTGGATTTGCCCCTTTTGCCTTATGCGAAATCCTCTGCCTCCCCATTATAAAGATATCACGGAAAATGCTATACCTCCAGAACTTCACCCTCAGAGTACGACGATCGAGTACCGATTGGCGCGCCCAGCTCCTGCTCCACCTGTTTTCCTTTATGTGGTAGATACATGTCAAGAGGAGGACAGCCTCAAATCTCTTAAGGATTCATTGGTTATGAGCTTGTCTCTCTTGCCTCCTAATGCGCTGGTTGGATTGATCACATTTGGCACAATGGTATGAAGTGGAACTTTAAAACTTGATTTGGGAACTCATCATATCCAGGCGCAAATACATGAATTGGGCTACTCAGAGTGTGCGAAGTCGTATGTTTTTAGGGGGGGCAAAGAATATATTGCGAAACAAGTCCAGGAGATGCTCGGTCTTCTTGCCCCCGGCTTGCGCCACAATGTTCCCGTTCAACCAGGTCGCCCACAGCCTTCACTAAGCCCAGCGGCTCGGTTCCTCCTCCCTGTCCAGCAAGCTGAGTTTCAAATTACAAACATCTTGGAGCAATTGCAACGCGATCCTTGGCCAGTCGCAAATGATAAGCGTGCCCTAAGGTGTACCGGTGTTGCTGTCGGAGTTGCCGTCGGCCTACTGGAAACATCGTTTCAGAATGCCGGTGGCCGTATTATGATTTTTACAAGTGGACCCCCTACCGAAGGTCCAGGCCTCGTTGTTGGCTCGGAATTGAAGGAACCTATTCGATCTCATCACGACATTGACCGAGACAATATTAAGTACTACAAGAAGGCGGTCAAGGTATGTCGATCTCGTAGATACTTACATCTCATCAACTAACGATTGTAGTTCTATGATAACCTCGCAAAACGTGCTGCTCATAATGGACATGTAATTGATATCTTTGCCGGTTGTCTTGACCAAGTGGGCCTTCTCGAGATGAAGAATTTGGCAAACTTTACAGGTGGACATATGCTCCTCACTGACAGTTTCACTTCATCACAATTCAAACAGTCTTTCGTCAGAGTATTTGACAAGGATGAAAATGATAGTCTTCTAATGGGCTTTAACGCATCATTGGAGGTTCTCACCACCAAGGAGCTCAAAGTCACCGGACTCATTGGCCACGCAATTTCGCTGAATAGGAAGTCAAGTTCTGTCGGTGAGACGGAATGCGGTATTGGGAATACTTGTGCCTGGAAGATGTGTGGAATTGACCCTGCGTCAAGCTATGCGATCTATTTTGAAATCGCCAACCAAGGTGGTCCAGCCCCTATACAAGGCCCTCAGCGAGGAATGATGCAGTTCCTCACCTATTATCAACACTCATCCGGGCAGTATCATCTCAGGGTTACAACTATTGCCCGGAATCTCAGTGGCCCCGCTGGGGATCCAGCCTTAGCACAATCCTTTGACCAAGAAGCTGCGGCCGTGTTGATGTCGCGGATCGCCGTCTTCAAAGCTGAAGTAGATGACGGCCCCGATGTTCTTAGATGGGTAGACCGAATGCTTATTAGGCTTTGTTCTCGATTTGCAGACTACCGAAAAGATGATCCTTCGTCGTTCCGTTTGGAGAAGAACTTCACACTATACCCCCAGTTCATGTTCCACCTTCGACGAAGCCAATTTTTGCAGGTCTTTAACAACTCTCCTGATGAAACTGCATTCTACCGGCATGTACTTAATCATGAGGACGTTGGCAATTCCTTGATCATGATTCAGCCTACACTAGACTCTTATTCGCATGAACATGAAGGCAGCCAGCCAGTCCTTTTGGATTCCGCTTCTATCCAGCCAACACACATTTTATTGCTCGACACCTTCTTTCACATTTTGATATTTCATGGGGAGACTGTAGCCGAATGGAAAAAAGCTGGCTATCAAGACCAAGACGGCTATGAGAATTTCAAAACTATACTTGAACAGCCAAAGGAAGATGCAAGGGTAAGTTAGCTATACTCCCAGGTTGACAAGATCCCAGTTGACTTGGTTGCAGGAGCTCATAGCAGACCGCTTCCCTCTGCCACGTTTCATCATATGCGACGCTGGCGGCTCACAAGCTCGCTTTTTACTTTCGAAACTCAACCCGTCCACCACTCACTCAACGGGAGGTTATGGTGCCGGTGTGAGTGCTCAAACTATATTCACTGATGACGTGTCCCTACAAACATTTATGGAACACCTAATGAAGTCAGTCACTGTTACTACTCGTCTAACCTACTTTCGATATATCACTAACACTTTATATTAGGCTCGCCGTATCGGGAACGAATTAGAATCAACAAGATTTCAACTGTTAGGAGAAACATCATCCGATGTTCTAGTGCTGTGTATACTTACTTAATTATCCATCATCATAGTAACAATACAGTAGATTGAATGACTGATAAAGATTCAAGACGACTTCTCATTAGTCTCATTATAATTTTTGACGCGGTTATGTCAGCAAGTACCATACACTACATGTAGGCTGCTACGAGCTAACTATCCCGTATTGGGGAATTGTTACAGGTTAGGGCTAGTTATACCAGAAATAAGCTTTTTCTTGGCGTCTAGGTTTAACCCTAGCGGACTCGCTTAATCTCATCCCCAAAGCAATCCTGTAGCTTTCAAGAATTTCTATATCCACCACATCACAACAATCCAAGGACGATCGACAACCTTGCGCACCCGCCATGCGTAAGTATCATCTCCTTGGAAGAATACAAATGGCGACTAACCTGCTTCCGCTCGGATAGCTCCTAAGCTCGATCCTAATGAGGTGAAGGTCATGTACGTTCCCGCCAAAGCATTTCCCTCTTCCATTATTGATGTCTCCCGAAAGAAATACTGATGACGGATGTCACAGCCACCTGAGAGTGACAGGTGGTGAGGTCGGAGCCCAGTCGGCTCTGGCCCCCAAAATCGGACCTCTCGGTCTCTCTCCCAAGAAGATTGGTGAAGATATCGCCAAGTCGACTGGTGACTGGGTGAGACTGACTTACAAGAATCTCAGAGGATACAAGATCTGCTCACATTTTCCTCCCGCTGCATATAGAAAGGGCTCCGTGTCACTGTTAAACTCACCATCCAGAATCGTCAGGCCCAGATCTCCGTTGTACCATCCGCATCTTCCCTCGTCATCAAGGCGCTAAAAGAGCCCCCTCGTGATAGGAAGAAAGAGAAGAACATTAAGCATACTAAGTCCATTCCTTTGGATGAAATTGTCGAAATTGCCCGTGCCATGCGTTCGCGAAGCTTGGCGAAGGAATTGAAGGGGACTGTCCTAGAAATCTTAGGTACCGCCTTCTCGGTCGGGTGCCAGGTTGATGGGCGTAGCCCCAAGGATATCAGCGATGATATCAAGGCTGGAGAGATTGACGGTGCGTTTTGCCTATTGATTTTATAGATGACTTATGCTAACCCACATACAGTTCCTAACGAGTGATTTGTATTTAATAGAATATGCTTGAATTGAGCTGTGTGTTCATAACTCAACTCCCAATATATTCGGCTAAATATGGCAAAGGCACCAATGAACGCCCCGTGCTCGATGAACTTGTAATCATTTACAGTCTCTATCGTATAATGATTTGTGGCTTTTATTCACGGTCTTTATATTTTCTCAGTTCTTCCAGCCGGGGGTTTCCATCTTTTCGCTTCTCTTTGATTCGAGAATCAGACAACGAAATCCGCTAGAGGGAAAGGTGATGCTGCCTTTTGACCTTTGCCAACACTCTGGCCCTTACCACCCCTTCTTCCTTCGAAGAATAATCTTCGAACGGAATATGGGCTTCTTTCATGGTATAGGCTTATTTTGGTGCAAAGAATATTGAATTAGGCCTTCTACTCACCGCAGCATCTTTCGCGATTCTTCGGGTGGATGCCGTGGTCCAAGATCTATGCCAACATCCTCCTTTCCATACCCAGAAGGGCACCTTTGTTCAGCTTCCCGAATGATACCGAAATTCAGTAATATACAAATGAATTCAAGTCAAATCTCTAGTAGAATTCTCCTGAACAGGGGCAGAACGGAAATTCGTAATTTAGACTCCATTTGTAATCGACGGCCGAGCCCCATCATCCCATGACCGAAACCTAGGTGAAGCTAACAAGCAGCCAATTTTCAATCCGGACTAGACTATCACAGAGGTCGATCTTAATATCAACTGGCGCACCGATCATCACCTAGTTTTCGGGATGACGGTAAAGATGACTCCAGTCCACTAGTCCTGTTTGCCAAACAAATGGCATTTATTATCATCATATGATCGCCATATCTCTGTGGTGGCCAAAGAAAAGAAAAAAAAAAAGCTACCGAGAAATCATCACTAGAAGAGACGTTCCACCGTGAATATACCGGCGCTTAGTACATGTTCTCCGCCGATTCAATCCAGTCCACATTGATAATCTGTATCGTCAGCATGGTCCACTTCCTTCTCCTCAACCAGCCGGGATGATTCTTATCCCTTTAATCTACCAAGGATCTGCCCTGAAGTCCGAGACCGTCTCACACCGTTAATGTCGATCGTCGTACAGTACTAATTACATATATACATACTTTTTTTCTTCTTCTCTAGAACTGGACGGAAAGGGACAAACATGTGTGGATACTTGAAATGAAGGGCTGATGGATCATCAGGTGTGACATAGAACCTTGAGGATAGGAAGCCAACTCCTCACGGCTGGATGCGTAGCTGGTAAATTGTAAACCTTTGCCTCTACATTCGTTATTAGCCTTCCAAAGCGCCTATGAATTCAAGGGAAGAGAGGCAGGATTTCAACCTGATTTTCTCCATGCGTAAATAGTAACCATCCTCAATCTGTTTTTTAATCTTTCTTCTTTTCCTTTCCAGTTCGATTCAAGTTTCATTATATATTTGATGTTGGGAAACTGCTTATGGGGTATGGATTATCCACCTCAAATCATTTCCCTTTCTTCGATTTCAACTATGATACATGTGTATAGGTACGAGGGTTGCACTTCGTAGGTGACAACCATGTAGAAAAAGAATAATGCTGTACAGAATACGTGCATTAGTAAGTACGTCTAAGAACTCAAAGCAGGTTGCATGATACAGATTGATTGAATAGAAGGCTTGTCCATTGATTCTTATTTGCCTTGACAAAACCCCTGGAAAGGGAAAATCGAATCATGCACGGGGTACGAAATCATGCTCAGTCCTTCCAGCTCAGCTGCAAGCTCCAGCCCCCAGCCACAAAGCATGCAACTGTTTCATTCCGGCAAACAGGACACATGAGGTCTAGCCAGGGTTGCGTCGAATAGGATTCTGCCATCGGCTCAGGGCTGGCTTGGGTGGCTTGTTCGTACCTAGTATTTGCCCCTAACAGAAGACACAGATCGATTACAGGGCGCAACACAGCTGAGCATTTCTGCCGTAGTTCGAAAGTCAAAAAGGGGGAAGCGCGAGTATTTTTGCTACGGCATATTAGGATCTCTAAAGCATGTGCTATCATATGGTATGTTATGCATGTATCTAACCGCTTCTGCTCGCATGTACAGGTGTCGGTTTATACAATACCTATAAGCAATAAGCAATCCGATCTCTCTCCCCTCCCCCCCTCTCTATTATATATGCACGGTACCTAGGGCACCTAATGTCCCTAATGTCACAGTGATGTACGTTGAACCGGTAGGTATCGGGTAAGTCATTTTTTTAGCACATCTTGTCCTGTCCTGTGCATCATGTGTTGTCTACATGTCTACTACATATGTATAATATACCGAGGATATATTCGCATCTTATGATGCTTGGATAAATCATAGCAATGAATTATAACCCGAGTAAGTATATGCATGCATACTATTATCCTATTTGACTATTTGACGATATGGATCGGACATATATTTCCGAAGCATGATCACTTCAAGCGAGTACAGCTGGCTGTGCAATAGCCGATCGAATATCCGGCTGGTAACTGTGGGCTCCACACTATTCGAATGTGTGTACTACTATATCTGTAGTCCTTTTAACATCGTTGCTTGACCCGCTAGGGAGGGGAGGTAGTAGGTACTTGTACTAGTAACGACATTAATTCGAGAGTACCAGGATCAATTGGTATACAGATATATTAAATATATCATATTCAAACTAGACCATCATGGATCTATTGCCATAAATTGAACACAAATCTCGCTTTTCACACCCTCTTGATGGGGAACAGGTTGCTTCACACTTTATCCTGCATATATATATATATGTATGTAATACTTATACATATGCAGTTATATTATTAATAATGCATGATTCGACAGTACACATGTTGTGTCATTCATCCCAATCACATTAAACATATTTCATATTCCAACACTTTAATCGAACGTCCCCCGAGGAGAAAAAAGGATGTAAGGAAAGAAGGTCAGGTTTGCATCACTAAGTTGGCCATCGGAATACAGACATATAGGTTTATATTAGACTAAATTATTGTCTAGCTATAGTTGCATGGATAGGTATTTTCAAATGTCGTAATAAGGATTGATTCTAGGTACTTTCTTCATTAATATATATATAAAATACCGTTTGTAGATAGTAGATTGCAGTAGGTCATCAGATGGGTACTGTACGGGTACTACCATGTAGAATGTTTAAGCCAGATGGTAGCCTTGGTAGGTGTTAGTAGATGTACCTAACATTATTATTGATGAAATAGTCCGTACTGTAGGTAGATCTATGACATATAGACATGCATAACTAGTAGTCATAAAAAACAAAACCAGCGTCAATCGAATCGGATTAACGAGCGTTAATACCGTTCGTTAGTCTATATGACCGATACTTGTCAGCACCCTCATGAATCTCTTTTCTATGTTACTATTGCCCATCTATTTATTGTTTCAGGGATGGATATATGTGTAATCTATACTTGGCTCAATCTGCCGAAAGAGAAAAGGGTTAGCAACTAGTAGCGCCAACACTCTTATTAGTTTCTATTCAGCTTAGCCCGGTACCTTATGTAGTAATGCATTCTATATATAGCCAAAGTAAACCAAGGTGAATGGTTTCATCTGCTTCCAACAGAGGACATGTTGTGTGGCTTCACAAGAGTTATTGTCGGAGGTGTATGCCTGGCTAGGAACGAATACCTGTGAGTTAAGTGCTGTTAGCACGTACTATGTAGTGCTTATCGTAACCGGATTATCTAGAAGTTTACTACTTGATGTGTAGCTGCTACGCTGTAAAGCTATGATATATAAGTTGGGGACCTCGGCTGGGTCCCATGCTACGCAACTTGATCACTTGGGAAGAAGATCATTATCTGTTGGGACGGTCAGATAGGGCCTTCAAGCGCTTCACCAGGTGCAACAGTAAATTTTGTAGCCAGGATTTATTCCTGGTATTCACATTATAGTCTCTGGCCTTTCAGCGGGCATTCGTTTTCTGGTGGCATATAGTAGTAATTGCAGTTCCCAATAAGATGGTTAAGGGGATCTGGAATCTGTTCTCTATTCCCAGACAAATAGGTTCGGTTGAAGCCTGGAGAGCAAAGTGTCTGGTTGTCGAATGACGGGTTGTATGGTTTATATAGAAAGCCGATCGCTATTTCTCTGTACGGTCACTACCGCTGTCGGAGCCATCGAACTTTGAAGTTGCGGCGATGTTAGCGGTGATACTTCCTCCATGCGCGGAGGAAGGGGTCCTTCCCCGCCGGGTATCCTCGGGCGGTTTGATGCCAGCCTCAAGTATATGAAATTGCAGCTTGAAAGCGCAAAACATCTGGCTCAGAATGTTGTTTAAAATATTGTTTAAGACAGGCAACTCACTTCTTCGGTTCCGTCTCCTGTTTCATTTCGTTACAGGGATTGCTTCGGGAGTTTGGTGATTGCCGAAATGTTGCAGCCATGAATCAAAGTAGATTTGTTACCAAGGATTCCGAATGGTATATTATCTTTCATGGTGCGATGGTGAGGATGAGGAATTTATGCCCTTTTTGATTTGGCCCTCGCATGTGGCCTGTTGAAGAGCCGTAGATGTTAGTTTCACCTGTGAGGCGGTAGCCTCAGCATCATACTGTAATTGACTGTGTCATTGTACATTAAATGATTAGCTTATTATTAAGATTAGAAATAAGAAAAGATGTAACACCAACGAACGGCGAATCGACAACCCCCTGATAACTGATCATCTAAGCGGGCGGAAGCAGAAAGTAAGTAGGAGCGAAATTAAAATAATGGCCATAGCAGTTGAGGATGGCTGGGCAACATGCAAGGCAAGCCCTCTTCATGCAGGGGAATCACCAGATCCTTTTTGTTAGCTCTTGGCATAATAGTCAGGTTATGCTTAATGCGGCTTTTCAGGTCGTCATTACGTTCCGTTGGTGCAGTGGTGAAAAACAGTGCATGGACTGATGGCTGGGGACCTGATCCCCGAATGGACCATAGCGCGCGTTTTTTGTAGATCTGGGTAGTTAAGCAAACATTCCCCTTGCCTGTGTTGCTTGTAAAAGAAATGCAGAAAGAGTGGGAAATAAAACCCCACATGAGATTTGACGCTAATAGGCGTCATGAGCCAAGGTGGCCGAGGACCGGTTCCGGGTTATAGATGGCAAGTGTCTTCCTGTAATCGCAGTCAGCGCCTTACGGGGAGGCTCCAAGTCGGAAGGGGGATTCATAGAGTCCTTATATCTGCGGCTTCTAGTCTTTGCCTTTGGTGTGAAGAAACGTGACCTTGGCTAGTAGGAAAATGTGAAAGGTGATATGTCGCCTGACCATGACACCAGTCTCTTCAGGGCCAGCGCCGTACTCATCATCCATAACGTCATTTACGAAATGATCAGGACCGTCAGGATCATCTGCAAATGTAGTATCACTAGCATAATCCCTTTCACTGAATCTGCTGTATATTCGGCGTCGGTACCTTCTCTTCGGGCCCGTTGAAGATGGATCCGGTGGCACAATTATCCGAGCTACCGCTCTCTTCATTGGTGTGCGTTGGGCCAGAGCCGAAATCAGCATTGCTAACCACATTGATTCCTACAGTGTTCCTTGGGTATCCAATATTTGTCAACTAAAAGTGACTATTTCGAGGGTAGGAAAGGGCCCGAAGGGGCAGATCCCTTGAAATTTGGCCTTACTGACTATCCCATCACTATCCCTTGAATGGAACCGGAGATGAAGGATAGGAGGATTCCTGCGGCCACATAAAAACGCATATATCCTTGTATAGCGCACCTAGTGGCTATGAAGGATGCCCAACGCTTGCTCTTTGGTCGCCTGCGGAGGCCCTATCTCTTCGATGTCAATAGCCTTGTATGAAGAAGGCGGAATCAGTTAGCTTATACTAGCGTTTACTATATAAGGGAATGATCGTACATTCAGACAATCCGAGCTCATCATACCTTCTCCATAGCATGGCCTGGGGGGATGCAATGAAGTAAAGCGAGGTGACAGGGAATGAGAAGTGAAAGTGGGTGAAGAAGGATGAGTGCCTAGGTTGGAAGGCGAATATGATGGCATTTATATTATTGGGGATCCATCCGGTATAATGGCTACGTTGGTGCGAGGACATACATTCAGTGTTTGTGTGCCATTTTAAGGGTTTCGAGGCTCCTTTTTATTTAAAAGCGGCAGCAATTTGGTTCCTAAATTAGACGTAGTGGTCTATGCGCTCCTCTCCCAGGTTATCGTTGTCCATACATATATGTACTGTGAAGCAACTATATTTCGTATTTTTCCTTTGCTATAGTTATATGATTTCAAAGGATATCCTTGGAAGAAAACTCAGGTAGGTTTCTCAATAGATCGAAAGTCACTAGTCAATTCGGACATGTATACTGCACCTGTTTATCATTTATTCACATTCATTGACATTGATGATAATCTACAGAGAAACGATGCTCATATTTTCTCCCCTGTCTTTGCTAAACCGAAAACCATAAAAAGCGTATCATCCGTAATGCGATCTATCGTGTACTGTGCATTTTCATGGGAATAAACTTGAAGGTAAATAAGAAGAAGGGCCACAGGCACCACTTGGCTTGGTGGTGGCTACATAAGGCGTCGCTTTTCCTTTTTCCGGTAATTTTTTGGGAAGATCCTCATTATTGGGACGATTAGAAATTTATTAGTAATACAATATGTTGGAAAGCCAACTTAAGCTTAAAGGGGTAAAGCGCCTACTACGATGGACCAGAAGTTCCTAAAACGAGGGTTTTATTTTATTTTATTTGTGAAATGGGCAATGTCTTTACATTTATGAAGCCCGATTTGTAATTTCTGGGAACACTCGCCTCGAGGGTATAGTAGAGAATATGATGATATATGTATGGATGCATAATGACAATCAAGTCGCTTTGTTCAACGGTCTTCGGGGCTCAGCGGAGAATGCCAGATCCGATGACGTGATTTTCCTGATTGGGTAAAGGGAAAAGACGATATATGGAGTTATCATCCATTGCTGCCAGGTACCGAGTATGTAATTCTTTATCGAGGATGCCTTTTTTTTCTTTTTCGCTCTCCTGTCGAGAGGGGCCCGTCTGTTCTTCAACTTTTGAAACTATCAGCACTGCATCATCCCAGGTTTGTTGCAGGGGCGATCGCGGCGTGATCGAGCTGCAGCTGATCTGCCTTGGCTATGGACCCTGTCTGAGATGTGTGGGAAAAGAGACTTTGAAGAATTAAGTTATTACACAGCACTATCATAGAAGGAGAAGGACGGAAAAAAATTTTTTTTTCAACCGCCCAACGAACCCAACAAGGCAAAGTAAAAGCAAGAAATTCACCATTTGCTTGCATCGTCCTCCCAGGGCACACTGAGAAAGGCCCAGAATACTGGCCGCATACGCCATCTGCAAGCGGGTTTTGCATCTGCAGGTCTTCTTATTGCCCTCAGCCTGTTATGGATCCCCGGCCACCTTTGTGCAACGGCAAGGTATTAGACCCTAGCGCATGGCCAGTTTGGGCTGGGATCTCATGCATTCCACTGTCCAGTAGCCGCATCAAGATGCTGCTGGTGATTCCGGGCATGCATTGACTGCACCGTTTTCCCACCATCCCCTCTCCTGCTCCAGCATCGCAAGGCGGAGCCCTTTCGTCCGTTGTGATCATGCATTACGCGGGTAGTCAAGTTGGTTATGGATAGTTAGTTATACTAATAATAATGTGACATGACCCAAGAGAAGGCATTCCAGTTTTTATTCGCCTTGCCTCACTACGGGAATGGGTCCATGTTCTTGGGTTTCTGATTGTCGTCATTCAGCATCACTGCCCTGATGCTTATCCATTTGTCATCCGCTGCGGCTGGGAAATGAGGCAGGAAGGGGAAGGAATCGTCGTGTTCCTTCCTTTTTCTCCTTCTTGCCCCGTAACATCTCTGGTCGTTGCGGTGAAGAGTCCATCGAACCAGAGGCGGTTGGCATCATTGCGACCGTGACTCGGACGTGTTTCGAAAGTGGGCCAGGTATGAGTGAACGAGTGAACAAAAGAGGACGAGTGGTGTTGCCTAATTCAATTAGCGCTCTAAGGTACGAGGCGCCACCGTGCTGGAGTCTCGTCCATTTCTCAACTCTGAGGCAGACTGGGCGAGACCCATGGGGTCTCGTCCGCGTGTGCTAGCGAAGTCCGCCGCAGCGCCTCCAGGCGTTGTCTCGTCTGTAGTTAGTTTAGTCCGTCCATAAGTTGAGTTGGTCTGTGGTTTGCAGCTGCCCGTCAGTAGGTAGTCCGATGAACAAGGCGGTTCAATCGTGAGCCGGGGCTCGAGTTATTATTATATGATACTACTAGTAGTTAGCTATCTAGTTTATTATGTACGATATCCGTTAGTGATCGATCTGCCTCGGAACAACGGCGGTCGTTGAGGGAGAGAGCCTGAACGGGGGGAACCGAGTACCAGGAGTTATTTATGATCATAAGATATACCGGGTACTTGGGTACATGCTTTAATCCATAAAAAGATAGTGTTGGGATGGGGGCTGGGCTTTGAACAAGATCCTTCCGTTTCTTTGGAAAGCATTATTAAGTATTGTCTTTGACCTTTCACACGGGAAAACGAGGCAGGCACCTCAGCCTGTAAGGTGTCCTTAACAGGGTTCTGCGTTCCGCGTTCAAACGTTGTTATTAATTAGAAATAATTCGATGTAGTCTGTTCGGTCACCATCTCTCTGATCCACTGATCCACTGATCCACTGGGGAAGTAGCGACGGTGCGGCGCACCCTGGGGGGGCGGGCATCAAAAGGGCCCACAACCATCGAATACATAACCCCGATCGGCTTCAGCGCTTGCAAGGGCCTCCCGCCTTAGAGGGGTGTGGCGAACGCCACCGCCGGTGGGCTCTCGCTGAATCGTTTAGTCGGTTGGCTACTATTCTTGTCCCTACAGTTGGTATAAGACTCCTTCAGCCCACTCAGTCACTAGTGAGAATGTGGGAGGGGCCCACTGGCGATCCTCGGCGTCGAACGGGCCAACAGTCCCGCCATAGCCATCGGACCAACGCAGCTAACTCCACTAGGGTGTTAAATAATAGGCATAGATAGACTGTGACAATTCTGTTGATCGCTGCGATCCTGCTGCTCGATAGATTATTGGGGATAGCATCGGCAGAATGGAGTGGAATCCTGAGGATGTTCGTTAATTAGTACCTTGAAGGGAATGGGAATATTTTTGTTTTTCTTCTCGTACCTTCCCGGTTTCTTTTTACCTTGGGAGAGACAGGGGACGGAGTACTCCGTGCAGGGAATGCATATGGAGGAGTCGATATCGAGACTGCCCAGTATTATATTATTATTAGTATGTTGTTGTTGTTGTTGTTGTTGTTGTTGTTGTTGTTGTTGTTGTTGTAGGTTTCGTGCCTAGGGGAATCGATATGAACGTGCATCTCACTTTTTTAATTATTTTCCCTTCGCTCGTTTCTTCTTCCTCCCTTATTTTTTATATGTATGTTTTTTTTTTTTTTCCTCTCGAGACTTTCCTTTCTTCTTCTTTTTTCTTTTTTCTTTTTACCCTTGCTTCTTTTCTTTTTCGAGGATGATCGCGTCAGACCAGGTTCCCCCTCCTAAGGCCCATCGTGTCTCCACCGAGGCGCTTCCCCCACCCGCTCTGTAGGGCTCGAAACAAGCCACCGCCCACTTGCCTCCACCTGCCACCCATCCTTGGCGCCCATTTGATTTTTTGATTTATTTATTATTATTATGACGATGATGATGATGGTACCTCGTTGCTTGCCCTCTGTTATCCCGCCAAACGCCTTTCACAACGGTTCCAACGGACCCTCCACAATCCACACATCCACACAACCACACATCCACACATCCACACAACCACACATCCACACATCCACACATCCACACATCCACACATCCACAAATCCACACATCCACAACATCCACACATCCACACATCCACACATCCACATCCACATCCACACCTCCTCCTGCTCCTGCTCCTCCTTCTCCCTTCTTCTTCTGCTTGTCTTCCCCCTTTGGCGCTGGCGCGTGTCGCTGTTCTCACTCGCTGGCGCCTTTCACCCTCTACTCCACTTCCTCTTTCAGTATCGAAAGGAAACTTTGGTCGTTGTTGTTCATGCTTCTAGATTACTCTACAGTCAAATCATCGACGCCCTCATGCTTCATGATTTCAGAGGCCTTCTTTAGACAATGTTAATACCCCTTTTCTGCATTGTGCCTTTTTTTTCCCTTCTCTCTTTCTTCTCTCTTCTTGTTTTTTCCCTTGTTCCCTTTTTCCCTCTTTTCTTCTCCGAATGTGTTGGATCGATTCTCTCGATTCGATGACCCCATTCGATCTGACATCTCCGGCAGACCGCATCTGACTAATCCGACGCGCAGCTTCTTACCGCCCTGGCTTTGCCTCCACGACGGGCGACTAAGTGGCAGCTGCAGCACCGTGGACCATCCACCGTCAGTTCCCCTGCCTCGGCACCGTCAAAGCCATTAACCAACCCAACCCGTTTGAAGAAGTTCTTCTATTCCTTTCAAAAAAGAAAAAACAAAAACAAAAATAACCATAATATTCTACCGCACAGTAGTGAACTGCCAGACTGATAGACGGGACCTAAACATAAACAAGACGCATAGCACGCATTTATTTCTAGTTACACCACGCCTGCCACCCGTCACCGATCGTGGAATTAGTCCCTCCGAAGGCTCTCACCTGATCCAGTGGGAACGCAGTCACTTGCAGCCGCGCAGCTTGGCCTGCAGGCAATAGTTCTCGTCGTGAAAATCATCATCTACCTTCCTATTTTCCCCTTCTATGACCTCCATCCCCACCACGATCAAACACTAACGGCGACGACAATACTACGATCATTACCATTATCGCCACGACCTTGCCGCTTCTCTCCCTCCCAGCCCTGTCGAGGCGGCGTTCGACGCCTCTTTTGTTACTCCTGGTGGCCGTGCTCCCCCCGGATGCCTGCATCACCGTGTGTGACTCCCTTGCATGACGACCCTTCTGCCAAAACCGTTTACCGTCTCTTCTTGGTTGCTTTCTCGAAGCCACTCTCCTTCATTCTGATTTTCACCCTTTCCGCTGGGACAAAAATCATCCACAACCAGCTGTCTGGTCAACCGAATCTGCCATTTCCACGTCCCGAACCGGTATTGATTCCAAGCTGTGATCGTGGTGGGAGCGTGACGGGGGGAGCCATGTCATGATGCGGTGCCGGAAGCGTTTCAAGAGGAGAGTCTTCTGTCGATGAGATTAATTCAGCAGTGCTTATAGGGATCTCCAACCATCCACAAAGTGAAGAGAAGAAAACGAGAAGAACTAAGAGACTGGTCGCTAACGCGGCCATTTCCTCAGCTGTCACTTTGGATTCTTCCTTCATACGGCGCAGCCGCAAGTATTGGTTCACCCCTAATTTAGATACCTTAGCAACGCGGTCGGTTGACCGAGCCTCCCTGCTGTCCCTGGGGACGGCGGTGGAGGTCGAGCCATTCGAAGATGTTGCCTACCGTGGCACACTTTCCACAATTTCAACACCATCATTTGGATCATAGATTGACGCATGGCTCCTTGATTAATCCATACGATCTCAGCAATGCCGCCTTAAAGGCCACGCTATTCCGTAGTGATGGCAACGAGACCGTCTATCGGTCGATCCCACGAACACGACTCCAATTTCCACATCCCATCGAGCGGTCTGAGCGAGACGACTTGAATACTAAGATTCTCAGAGCGATGACTACAGGGGAGCATGCACTGAGGAGGAAAACCCCGAATGGGACCCTTGCTGCCGGCTACGACGGGACTCCGGGAGACCGAGCTATCCAGCCACCTGCGACCAAGCATATCCTCGTGTCGTCTTTGGAGTCGGGTCAGATCCTACCATCTCAATCGAGCTTGTCCTTGGATGGTTGGCAGCAACCAGCCTCTAACCAGAGCTCCTTGGCGCGGTATCAAGGTTTTCCGCCCACATTCAAGCAAGACATGGGCAGAAACGCCGTTCTCCCTGGCGATCAGCTCCACGGGGGAAATGGGACGAGTTGGGTCCGGTCGTTGAACTACCCTTTTGGGATGGATTCAGTCTCAAACCAGGGTCTGTCCATGCCATCATCACAGCGTTATTATTTACATAACGGTCCCTCAGTTCCCACAGTTCTCCCGGCGGCTCTTCAGCCATGTCTTGGACCAACAGCACCCGTTGGAACTGGCCCTTACGGCCCCTACTGGCCCGATGGCGCATATATCCCCTACCGTCCAGCGGCCCTTCGTGATTCACGCTTCTATCCAGCATCAGTGTATGTAAACGATCGGAACGGGCCGCAAATATACGACGTCAACACGTCCGTATTTGGTCGGACCCCTGCTCCGACCTCAGAGCTCCCATTGTCGGGGCTTTCTTGGGATCAAGGATCTGCTGGAGCCCGAGACCAATGTGACTCCGTGTTACGGCAAAAGCTTCATCTACGCCATTCCCCCCCCCCAAAATATCCTAGCGCATCTCACGACCGCAACCCATTACCTTATCATGCTCGCAACCTGAATGTGAATCCGAATCCCGCTCCCCACCCTGCGGAAGCCCCAGGGTGGCCAGAGGCTCAGCCGAGTCGCAGCCTCCCGAACCCCGAGATTCCAGGGCCGAGATCACGGACGCAAAACGCGGAATTCAAAGAGAAGGTGCTGTCCTGGGCCCACGGGGTCTATGTGGATCTCCTAGCGACCCGAAGGAATAACACCGCGAAAGTTAGTGGGGATTGTCAGAGTCAGCGCCTATCGAAACCGAGCATTTACCCTAGGCCTCCTCGTCAACCTGGTGTTGATTTTTCTTCGCAACCAATTCCGGGAGACATTCCGCGACATAACAGCTACTCGACCAGTCGGTTCGACACACAATCTCCCACCTCCGGACACCACGATCCATTTCATTCGACAACTCGATTTCGGGGTAATCGACAGCCGGAGCGCTCCATGCACGGCTTGGTTTTACCTCATCGGTCGTCCGATGCCGTGGGAGTTAATGGATTTCGCTCCCTTCGAAGAGCTTCTGGGTCATCATCTTCTCGCCTGTCCATCCCGTCTCATGAAAATTCTCCAATGGCGGCGGCAGCTTCCGCGCTGGATATCCTCTCTATTTTGTGCCTGGAAAGCTGCTGGGAGTGGATTGATGGTATGCTTTTAGGTGGCTGCCTAGCATATGGTTTGGGTGACTATCAGAAGGCCATGCGATGGTATCAGAAAATAATTGCACGAGATGAAACGTAAGTGCCAAGAGTTGAAGGGAAACCCCCAATGATGACCGTGTGGCTAACCTTTCGATAGACACGTTGAAGCTATCAGTAATCTGGCGGCGACGCTACTCGCGCTTGATCGCCGTGAGGAAGCTTTAGAACATTGGCTTCGTGCGGTAAAATTACGTCCGAGTTATTTCGAAGCGGTCGAGCATCTCATTGGTCTACTATATAACAATCATCGCAGTAAAGAAGCAGTTAATATCATTGAATATGTTGAGGCTTCCCTCCAGGTCTCAAAACATGGCGATTGCTTCCGGTCGGACGAACTTGCAAGCGAGACAGAGAGTGATGCGGAAAGCACGGGCTCGTATGAAAAAGCGGCTTTCGATTATGACAATGACCTAGAACGTTCCGTAGGGATGACCTACAACTTAAGCGATACTGGCTCTGCTGGCTTCGCGTCCAGTGGTTATGCAATTCCGGACTCCGACAACGGTAGAATGTTGGCTCTCATCCACGCTAAAGGGAACATGCTCTACGCACTGGGCGAAAATGCTAGGGCGGCCGCTGCCTTCGAGGATGCCGTTCTCATCGCTGCTGGTCGACGGCGCCATGGCATTCGGAGTCTGATCAAGCAGGTTCTCGCGGCTTCCATTGGCCCGCACAGTGGCTATTTGTCCGAGCAGCATGATCTGAAGGAGCCTGTTCTTCTCGGCCCGGAAAAGGCTCTCCAGACTGCAAAGCTGATGTTTCCTGCGGACGGGAACCCCCCCGGCTTTCAACGTGTTCCGGAAGGCCTTGCGAAGAAGGCAGCCATCTCCACAACAAGCAATTCGTTGCTGTCTCTGGCGAAAATCTATCAAGATACGATGTCGAGTGTCTCCGCTGGGGGTAACACGAAAGTAGCGTCCGGTGTGCGGGATATTCTAGCGCTCTATTATTTGTCGCTCTCCCTCCAGCCAAGTCCGTCCACGGCGAATAACGTGGGGATCCTCCTGGCAAGCCTCCAACAAAATGGTCCTGTTCGGGCCCATCATCGCCCGTCTGACGAAAGCCAACTTCCCGAGGTCCCAGGTGTGGTCCCCGGTAGCGGTGTCTCGCTAGCTCTGGCTTACTACAATTACGGGCTGAGTCTCGATTCCCGGCATGCTCACCTTTATACCAACCTTGGCAGCCTCCTCAAGGACATCGGCCAACTCCCAGCGGCCATAAAGATGTACGATCAAGCTGTACGCTGCGATGGCAATTTCGATATTGCGTTAGCCAACCTAGCAAACGCAGTCAAGGATGCTGGCCGTGTCAATGATGCTATTGGGTACTACAAGAGAGCCGTGAGAGTTAATCCCGATTTCGCGGAAGCTGTCTGCGGGCTGGCAAATGCGCTGAACTCGGTCTGCAATTGGGTTGGCCGTGGCGGGATCGTGAAGGGTCATGGGTTCCAAGACCGTTGGCATGTTGACGATCAAGGGATGCTCCGTGAACCAGGTGCAACGGAGAACGGTTCCGGCTGGATGAACCGTGTGGTTGATATAGTAGACCGGCAACTCAAAGATGGAGAGGCGTGGGGCCGTGGCCTGTTGACATCAGGGATAATTGATCAGCTGTGTGCGCAGCTGACACCCGCAGGGTCCGGAGGTCGATTTCTACCCGGCAAGAGCCCAACCTTCGCGGCCCTACTCCGCACATGGGCAGGTCAGAAATGGGAAGGATCACGGGTCGTCAAGCTCATCGAGCGCGCTATCCGGTCTATTATGTGGCAATGGTACCAGGACCGATATGTGTATGGCAAAGAGTACTCCCTGTCAAAGTATACGAGACCGCGGCTACCTGTAGGACTCACGGCCCCTAATGCGCCAACGGTACTACCTTTCCACACGTTCACCTGTCCATTGTCTGCCAAGCAGATTCGCCAAATCTCGCAGCGCAATGGACTACGAATATCCTGCTCGACACTGCGCGCTCCATGGCTTCCGATCACAGTTTATCCGCCCCCGCCTCCGCCGAATCCTTATCTACGGGTCGGTTATGTCTCGTCGGATTTCAATAATCATCCACTAGCCCATCTAATGCAATCGGTATTTGGGCTTCATAATCCCTCCCGGGTTAAGGCATTTTGTTACGCCACCACTCCTAGTGACAATTCGGCCCATCGCCGTCAAATCGAGCGCGAGGCGCCTGTCTTTCATGATGCCAGTACGTGGTCAGTTGATCGACTCGTCCAACAAATCGTAAATGACAGAATTCATATATTGGTCAACCTAAATGGATACACGCGTGGTGCACGCAACGAAGTATTCGCCGCGCGTCCTGCTCCTATTCACATGTCCTTCATGGGCTTTGCGGGGACTCTGGGAGCGGAATGGTGTGATTATATTCTCGCTGATAAAATATCAATTCCCAGGAACACCTTGAGCCCTGGTAAGCGCAATATCCGAATCGAGGACCGACTTCTCGAAGAAAACCACGCGGAAGATGTTGAAGACTGGGTTTACGGGGAGAAAATAGTGTTCACGCGGGATACTTTTTTTTGCTGCGATCACCGGCAGAGCGCCCCAGACAGCGATAAACCTCTTATTAATTGGGAGGAGGAGCTACAGAGGCGTTGGAAAATGAGAAAGGATCTATTCCCTCGTCTCAGCGACAACACCATCATTCTCGGTAATTTTAACCAGCTGTATAAGGTAAGATTTGTGCGCATTCTTTCCCATCTTAAGAATGACATAATGATTTCACGCCAGATCGAGCCTACTACCTTTCGTACTTGGCTACGTATCCTCGCTCGGATTAAAAATGCCGTGCTTTGGCTGCTTCGCTTTCCCGAAATCGGCGAGCAGAATCTCAGACAGACAGCCATCGCTTGGGCTGGCGAGGAAACAGCCGCTCGAATCATTTTTACTGACGTTGCACCAAAACAAGCTCACATTTCCCGTGCTCAAATTTGCGATCTTTTCCTGGACACGCCTGAATGTAATGGCCACACGACAGCCGCTGATGTTTTATGGAGCGGAACGCCTATACTCACCTACCCCCGGTACCAATACAAGATGTGCTCCCGCATGGCATCAAGTATTCTTTCCAGTGCTCTTCCAAATGCTGAAGCTGGTCGTCAGGCCAGAACCCAGCTGATAGCGTCGTCGGATGAGGACTATGAAGAGAAGGCGGTCTACCTCGCCGAAAGCTTGCAGTATGAGCCCGGTAACACCGGTCGCGCTAGAGGTAGATTAATGGAGCTTAGAAGGATGCTTTTCTTGAATCGGTGGGAGAGTGAACTTTTCGATACCCGACGCTGGGTCTATAATTTAGAAGACGCTTACGAAAACGTTTGGAAGCGATGGGATAAGGGTGAAGAGGGTGATATCTGGTTATGAAATATGACATTGATACCCCTATTTCTTTACTTTACTGCTTCATTTATACCTCGACCTTTATCCACATCTTTCCTAGCCCAGCAGTCCCTCCCCTTTCTTTTCTTTCTCTTTTGCCTCCTTCCCATTTCCTTTTATAAGTTTGGCATCAACTAGTAGTTGATGAAGCATATACTGTGGCGTTTGCCCACTTCGGTTTCCCAGCTTAGTCACTGCATATCACTATGCAAGCCATTTGCGTGATGTTGGAAAAACATCTGGCGTTGGAGGGCGGTGAGCTTTTGTTCATGGGTCTATGAGTATGAAAATTTTTATGCCAAGTAGGCTGCGATCTAGCATTATGTATTTGACTCGACACGGTCGTGCTGTTTTCTGTTTCTTTCTCTCATATACTACACTTTGTCGACGAACTCCTGTATCTCTTTCTCATTTGCGTCTCTTCTTTGTTCTTTTCTTCTCCTTTCCTTTTGTTCGTATTACGGTCTGAGAAGGGCGGTGTACTGATACTAGTTGCATTCGAAGAAGCGTCCCACTATGGAGTAGTACGACGAGGTATATACCTGGCAGAAGCTACTCTATCGGGGTCGACGGAGTCCCGTTTATTTGATCGATCTGGGCCATATATTTGAGTCTTCCAGTCTTGCATCCATAAGGCGTATCGGCGGATATTAGAATATATAACAAGCTACGGGGCTCTAAAGGGGGAACGTTCAGCTTTGGTTGCATGATCATTTTTGGACAAATGTAATGATATCATGGGACTCCTATGTGAGTAATGAGGAGAACAAAGAAGTGCCACTACAGCCAGCGATTGGAACGTAGTCATGATGCTCCTCGACGGTTTCCCCGTGAAACAATATCCCTGTGGGAAGATGATAAGCAAGGTCTATTGGGTGCCCTCCCGTGCTACCATGGATGTCTACGAATTTCATGAAGCCGAAGGATATGCCACTGACGCTAAGCATACCCCTGTTCTCTACTAGTTTGATGAGGACTCGGCAGTCTCGTTTGTCCAGACTAGGGAAGGAATCTTCCCATCTATCACAAGCGCCATGAGGCAATGTCCTTCCTGCTCCCCAGGCTGGAGACGCATGAACGAGATTGATTAAATGTGGAGAACGTGAAGCTCTCTCCCATCGTCCAAAATAATGAATACATAAATCAGCATAACCGAAGTAGGGATTCCGTAGCCATTACAGTAATCAGCTCGAATTCAATGCCAAGCCGAAAGAGTGAAGAAAAAGAGTGAGGAATATGGATATATAGAATAGTTTATACATTAGAGATATTGTTAGCACCTCTTTCAACGCTCTTGCTTCTCGTGTTCCCGGGGTTTTTATATTCATTTACTTACCCGATAAAAACCGGTAAGAGCAATAAATAAACCCCTAAGAAACAGGCATAGGTCAAAGTTCACGGGCTTGCTCAGGCTTTAGGGTTTGCTTGATTAGAGAAAGATGTACCAACGTGGGTATTTGTACATGTATAATCCAATCTGACTAACTTGACTAATAACTGGTAGAATCTATGTTTTCGATAAGCACGATGTCCATACTGGCCGTGAGAGTTTCGAATTTTCTTATGTTTCCAGATTTTATCGTTTCTTGGTGTTCTATTCCTTAGAAAACTTACCCAGCAGAGAAATTTGTCATGGATAATAATATCTTCGGGGGCAGTCTCATTGGCCGTGGTCTGCATAGCTGTGCCGATTACAACTCACTGATGCCATTTAATTGATTCCAGGTTGTCGAAGTACAGAGAAGTCTCTACCGAGTCCTATCAAAAAGATTATTATAGTATCCAACGTCGATAAATGCAAACCCCTTTTCAGAACCCGGATTCTCGTATGAAGGCAGTTCCAGCTTCAACTTCTACGGCAGGAAATCTAGAGCGTCGGTAAAAGATACGGCTTATAGATGACCGGGGGAATATTCCTCCATCTACAGAGGTCATGCATTAACCTAAGTACATGCTGTCCAGGAGGGAGACGGGATTTCAAATTGCTGGCCGAATGGGTTTGAATTATGTACTGTACAGTACCTACATACGGTGGTACAATCGAGTGGTACATCATCATTAGGATATCCGGGGCCTAATCGCGATCGGAAGCCCATGCTCAGGAACCTGGTTAAGCCGGTGGGAAACCTAATTGCTCCATGAAGAGGTTTGCGGCTGCAGGCCATTTATGTACTACTATCATATATTCATATCTCCAGCCTCGTTAATTGCATACATTAACCCGTCTGCATGTAGTAGCATGAAACCAATCTTTTTTCACTTGAAAGAACAGGTTGCAGGTTGATGAGTGATGGAGAGAGCCGGGGGGGGGGCGGGCTTAGATTCACAAGAACGAAGATTCTTCGGAAAGGCCTGCATCATCATACGCGGCTCTATTTAAAAAACACATGTGGCACTACTATTTATATCGTGGACAATTTTTAATTTGATGTGTGTGCATGGGCAACTAACTCTTCAAGCCTTTACGTCGATCGGGATATTATGTACGGTTTAGTACTAATCATGTGATATAGAATAATTCCCACTTGTAGCCAGCCACTCGGAATTCCGGGGCGTCCAGTGTGGGACGAGACAAGGTTTCAATATAGGTAATCTTATGTCGATAATATGAATTATTATTGGCAAGAGAGATTTGGAATAAAAATGGACCCTTTTGCGGCCGGAGGAAAAAAAAAAAAAAAAAAATTTTTTTCCTCTTCTCTACATGTGTATATATATATATATATATATGCATGATATATCAGTGTGTGCAGCACAATATCATATTTTAATAACAGCCGTCGGTTCCCTACCTCTCTAGAATGTATACATATATCTGTTGCCTTTCACTGCAAGAAGCGGTGTATCACTAATAACATATCTTTATATGAGTAAGCAATTGAACGAAGGGTGCTGCAGCTGTTGCTATCATAGTCTTATCCGAGCAATAATCAACATGCAGGATGTCTCAGTTTCCACTTAGGGGAATATTCGTCACAGCCTAGGGGTAACTACCGTATACACTCTCATCCTGACGGTAGCTTGTCCCGACAACCATACATTAGTACTCTAGCCGCTGCAGGTGCCTCGTGGCCTCAAGTACATGTGTACAGTACATACGGGAGGCCTGCTTGACGGCTAAATACGAGTAGCCCACATTCTTCTTCACCAGTAAGCTTGCCTAGAAGAATGCAGGCGCTTCCGAATAGCAACTAGCTCTAGATGTTTACAGAGACGTTATTCTCGTGCATCCATCAGCTAGATGGCTTTATGCCCGAGCTCACCATCATGATACGACCACAAAGTGTTATACCATGCATATAGCAACAGGTAATGTTAGGCGTATGTTTAACATTGGCTGTGGTTTCTTGTATCAACGGGTCTCGGAATAGTCATAAGTATATCTCTGAACGTGTATGTTAGTACGGCTCGGAGATACTGGAAGAACTTCATAAAGGCGATACGATACCCCACAAAGACACGCGTCCTATCCCGGTGCACCGTATTCTGTGTAGTTTGTATTTATCGCAATGTAATGTACATACATTAGAAGGCCCCAGCAATAAAGACGGATCCCAAGTGCTCACAGAAACTACCCGCAACGTAGGCAACCGCAATGTCGGGGTGATGCGCTAGGAAAGGCAATTTTCATGGGGTTGCAATGGCAAGACTAACTGGTTGGCCTAAATCTCTAAGCTTTATTGGTAGGCCTATTACCATAATCCGCAGTACCAGGAGCTTCAATATTAGTAATAAATCTCTCGATGACTATGTCGAAAAGGGACATCGGAGTTTTAGTACCTCATCCAGCATCCCACATATCGATCATTAGCCTATTAATGGTTTGACGTAAAACCAAATCCCCTCCTGCATTTTGCCCCGGACAAAGGTATCGAATGATCCTTAATGGAGGTACCTATATGACCCGTAATGCCTCGGACCGACAAAAAGTCCAGCCAGTTTTATTGAACGAACAAGCGTGTCTTGTGACAAGACACAATCACCGGAGAAAACCGTTCTCTATTGGGTTCTCCATAGCTTCTGACGGACGTTGCGAATGCGACAAGGAACCCTTCTTCATTTTCCTACTCTCACAATCCCAAAGGGCCCCCACGGAGCCTGGGACGCGACGGACTAAAAACTGGCTAAGATTAGAACCCCATGCCTTGGGACATGATAGTATCCATGGCACAGCATAGGTGAATCCGGCAGACGTAGCGTATGCGAATTTTCGATCGATAGCCCTGCAGACGGAAAGTTTGACGGGTCAACAAGAATGTTATGAGGTCAAAGATCGTCATAAAAGAGTCAGATACAGAGCTACTGAGACATTTTTTTTCTCGCAGTATCTTGCGAGGGGAATGGCGAACTATATATTTTCCGGCACAGCCGCACGTGTAACAGCATCATGAACTCGAGATGATGTAGGTGTTTCTTGGCGACCTCCTCAAAATAGCCAGCTGCATTGCTGAATTGTTGCCTTGCAAATATAGGCGGCGGGATGTTCGACAACTGAGTGAGTCGGTTCATGTTAGGGGTCAAATTTTGCACGGTCCAACTCCCCCGAGCGCATCGTGCCCTAGAGCGACACCAATGGGCAGGAACTCCATGATTTCAGACATGCCATATATGCCCATTTCGATGCAGATATTGGAGTTTTGAAATTTAAAATGATTTTTCCTTTTGGGATGGGTCCTTGAGATATCTGAACAATAAGTTTGGACTTGAATAAGACTCTTCACCTTTGGAACGGGGATTGATAGATTTTCGAGGCAAGACACCTGATTCCCGATTGCTACCTCACCTTTGACTTCTCCAAGTACTATTAGGTAGGAATCACGCGACCGAGAGCGGTAAATCCAACCAAGAAGCGGGATCTATCTTAATAGGTGACCCGATAACATTCGAAGCTGTGGCAGGCATAGGTCTGTGCTTAGCTGCGAGCCTTCCAACCAGTTTCTCCGGTGCATGTCTGGTCGAGTTCGGTATCCACACCTAGAAAAATCGCACCGATTGCTGTTCTGCAAGGTAACCGAGGTCCCTTCCGAACCAGTGGCTGCGAGTAAATGATTAACCTTGGTAATCGGGAATCTCACGTCAACATCCCAGTAGAAAGGACCTCGGGGAAATTTGAAGCAGGGGCATAGAAAACCTTGAATACATACATCATAGAAGATCATATGAAGATTATTTTTGGAAAGGGTACCTTAGCCTTCATTTCAACTTGAAAGATTGTCCCTGACTCCTGATTGGCCAGTAATTTAGCTCTAGGGGGCGACTGATATCATTCTTTCCGACTTTCGAATTCAAGTCCCGAAATCAAAGTCTTACCAAAGCTGCATATCAATTTGATTCGTAGTAATAGAATTCCATTCAGAGGCTTGATACGCAATAGTGTAACCCGAATTTATTCGCAAGATCTTGGTCCGTTCTTTTCCAAATGCGGCGCCGTCTCATGCATAACGGTTTTTTACAGGTCTTAGGAAATCAAAGTAGCGCATGGAGTCCTCAGTATCTCCCACACAAAAATGAGGTCTTTTTTGCACAGCCATTGAATACATTGAAAGTAGCAATATCACGTGACTCGAAGTCGTCTGATCGGCGTCAGGATAATTTATAACCAGGTACTAGCGTAATACCTGACACCAAGCCTGACTTGGCGGTAGGTTACAAGTCATGACTAGGTAGTAATGTTTCTTGAGCGGTCCTTTGGTTTTCATTATTGTCCGGCGCCACAAAGGAAGAGAAGCTCACCAAACTCATCCTAAAACCTGACGGACGATACATAGAAAGAAAGCAAAACCGGCCCACAAAGGAGAGTGAGTTATTCCAAGATTAGTTTTTTAGAATCATAGGATTTGCTAACACTGATGTAATCATCCGTTTTGGGAAACTCTTCGCTGTTGGTGGTTCTGGACATATCATAAGGTTGGCAAAAGGGTTACATTACCGCGAGAGTACCAGTTAACTCAACTCCTGAGGTAAAGGCCCATCAGATAGCCCCTCGAATATATATCATATATAAGTAATGAACCATGGCAGATCTCACGTGTGCCCTGGTCCGAATCCGGTAATTAGCTATGACTTGCACGCGGGGAACGCTAGATCCAGAATTCATTGGCGCCGAAGAGACCGAGATCCCCCGAGCTGCAGCATATGTGGCCCCACTGGCTTGCAGTGTACTTCGGTGTCTGATAAAAGAAAAGGAGCTCTAGATCTTGCCTCAACGGTTGCACCAATCCTATTGGGAGCTTCCCCATCAATGCCAGGAAAGCACGTCAGACCAAGAAGGGACCTTCAAAGTTCATTGTGCATTTCATGCGAACAACGTACCGATACCCTCAAGTCAACAAGCATCATCCTTGAGGCCTCTCTGCTTGAGATCGACCCGAGAACCAAGAGTCTACCAAGGTTCGGTGCACTATGCGGCTTTTCTCTCCTTGCATACTATCTATCTTCCCATGTTCCTTTCTCGCAATCAATCTACGCGGATATCGGCGTGATAACATTCACGATGATTTGGAAAGCTTCGGCATTCGCAGGTGTAGACCTCTGCGCATGGTCGCCGATCCCGGGTTACTGGATGCACAATAATGAACCCCGGAAAGAGGTGGCTTGTTGTTCCTTTGCGCGGAGTTGTACATGCCTATCTCCGAGCCATATAATTTGCTGCGCCGAAAAAATAAAAAAAAAAACCCACCGAGACGTTTCCGATCGATCAGCAACTCTAAGCCGTTCCGGGAAATCGGCTGGATGACTGGCTCTGCGTCTCGCCGTCACATTGCTTTTCCACAGCCGCGGTGCAAGCCACCCCACCTTTGCTCTCTAATCCCTGGTCCCAGGAGAGCTTCTGACTATGTCAAATCCTAAAGAAGGCTGCCCGTTCGGTGGAGACAAACTGATCCAAATACGAGAGAACCAGGGGCACGTCCCTCATTATTATTTATTAGTCCATCCGTCTCAGACTTCAGATATCTTCTCATTTATTCCCGTCCCTCTCTTCTTCTTTGATAGCTCACTGACACACCATTCTGATTGTTCTCACTTATGTTATGCACTTTATTATCCACTTATGCGCCCGTGAGGTCATGCTAAGAATGGGTAGCGCATAATGATGACGTGAATCCTTTATCACGTCTGATGGAGTCCCTAGTTTAGAATAAGCGAATGAGTCCGTGAGCCCCAGGCAAGGATAGGTCGGAGTATTCGATCAGGAAGGGCTAATAATAGTCTGAGAATGCGAGGTGGAGCGAAAGGCCGGTGAACTGCGGGTTAACGGGTAATTGTCTAGGTATGTAGCTATTATCTTGGTGCTTTTGTAGTTTATTAGCCAAGTGACAGCCTCGCGCATCCTTTCCCTTCTGATCGGCGAAGAGTTCAGTATGGATTCCAATTGGCGATCGGGTATGTATGACAAATGTTTGGTTAATAATTATAGTAGCTGTCTAATCTTCTTTTCGCATCTCGCCCCTGGATTGATATTCCCCCCCCCCACTCACGATGGCCTGCTGTGTGCATTATTTTCTTCTCCATAATATATACGTACATTCATGCCCACTAAGTGCCCTAGCCCGGGCCTGAGCTCGATCCACCATGATTCAGGAGGCCATGGTCGTCAACAATGGACTCGATGATTATTCCAACGACCGCCCCACGCCTAAAATCCTTATCTAAGCAGTTCCCTCCAATAAGC
Organism: Pseudotulostoma volvatum; assembly: GCA_019804575.2. Classification (NCBI taxonomy): domain Eukaryota; kingdom Fungi; phylum Ascomycota; class Eurotiomycetes; order Eurotiales; family Elaphomycetaceae; genus Pseudotulostoma; species Pseudotulostoma volvatum. The sequence goes on along the minus strand of JAHQZX020000008.1, from coordinate 501,942 downwards.
CAAATCCTACAGTGGTGTGGGGGATTTTAGAGTCGCCGTTCATAACTAGCTGTCCCCGGTACTGGGGAAGTACTAGAATTCTTCTTTTGTCTGATAAGTTTTGGCTTGGCAAGTACAATGCGAGTCAAACTCAAGAGAAGCGCAAGCCCAGGCAATAATAATAATAATCTTATGATGTGGGAGAACAAGGCAGCAGCAAAGGCAGCAGCATCAGCAGCAGCCTTGGCGAAACGGCGCGACCGAATCACCTCGCTCGAACCAGAACGGGCGAAGCGCGGTTAAACAACCGACAGCGACAACAATGCTGCTTCTGGAGCGGCGCTTGGATCTATCATGTATAACTGATTAAAGAAGTCTTGGGTCGTATCCGTATGTACATGATCTGTAGCACTATCATAGTAGGACCGTCGTAAACGAATTAAAAACTCCAGGAAGGGTTGAATCTGTTATGAAGGCTAACTAGTACTAAGATGATACTATACTAGATTATCCCCCTTTCCCTTCCCACCTCTCATGTCTGTAAGATTGTTTTCTCAAAGAGTAACCAGGAAGCATTATTGCGTCCATTTAAGTACTAAATGCAGCGCTAATATTACTCAGCGCTGCCGATCAGGGTATTTGCGTCGTGAGGATAAAATATCCGAAATTGAAGACAAGTTGTGAGGAAAATGTATTGGGGCTATTTCTGCCGTAAGACCGGAATGGTATCTTTTTGCCGGCAGCGCGACATAATCCGTCCTCGGGGTATTATACTCTCTGTCGACATTCTAGGCGACAAGTTTAAACCGAAAACAAAAAAAAAGCAAGTAGCAAAATTCGTTGCATACGGGATTTTTAACGGTTTTGGTTTTTTTTTCTTTTTTTCTTTTTGGGGCGTTATAATTTTGACGCATACGGTTCATGAATTTGCAATACGAAAGTTCAATTTATAGGTTTGACTGTAATGTGTATTTCATTTCTGCAAATGTATTCGTGTGTCAATCATGAAGCAGCTGACGAGTCGATAACAACTGCCTGTTTCAGAACAGTGCGGAGTGCAGGAATTTGGCCCCGTTGGGTACCCATGACTGCCGGGCCCGTGTCGACTCGTACTGGAATTGTCAACCAATCTTGATAAACATACCTATAGTTACATATATAGGTACCTTCTGAATTTACAGTACAGCAATACGTATTGCCCATTTATCACAGTAGTAGCAGCAGCACCCTTGGGACATAAACATGATAATACATCGGACCCCGTATTATTTTCACATGAAGGCTGATTCTTCCATCTTAATCCATTTAGGACAAGGATCCCCCAGGTTCCTCGTTAGTTACTCACAGTACTAGTAACCAATGTAATAATATTGTTATCCGGTATACATAAGCTAGTACGATACATATCTATTCCGGGCTCGTGTTTAACGGTTTGATCACATAATTCAAACCCTTCTTAGCTTTTTGCCACGTCTCTCCGCCTTGTTTCAGCATAAATATTTGTTTGACCTAAGCCACGCACTGGAATAATAAACACGCTCCGTATTTTTGCTTTGCAAACATGCGATCGCTAGGAACTACTTGGCTCTTAGGCATCCTCGTAAGTCCCCTTAAGGGCTTTGCAGGTTCGGGAAGTCCTCGTTACAACGATATGAGTTCAAACACATCGGGGGTCAAAATCGATATTGTGTATGATTGTATCTTAACCATAAGGTTGTATGCGGTGGGAACACAAGACCCATCCTTCTATCCCGTTTTGGCAATCTCCAACGGTTTTCTCCGTTAAAAGTACGTATATACCAGGAACGCTTGTCTCAACAGGCGTCTTTGTGTTGTGTCCTAGCGCAGGAGCCAATCATTCTATCGTTTTTGGCGAGCGAAAGCTTCGTAGTGGACAAATCAGATTAGGTCGGGCGAGATCTCGAATAGGCGACCCTCAAGAACAGTGCCCTGGGAGCCGCCTCCTCCCTAGCTACATCTGGCTCGTGGAGAAGTCATTATGTGCTAGAAACCATTGAAATTGATTAACAGCCGTTATACTGGTATTTGTTGACCCCGGCGTGCTCTGGTAGGCTCCGCCGCAAGGAGTGATTTGGGCGACCCGCTGGTCCTTCTTACGAACACAAACTTGGAAAAGACAAGCGCGCCGTAAATGAGTCAGAACCACATATCGTCAATCGGGAATCCCGTATCCTCACAAGTGGAGGTGGTAAGTTGGCTTTCAGATAAATTAGGCCTCTAGAATGGCCGCATCTGAGTAAGGACTTTTATAAAAAAAAAAAAAAAAGCAAACCGCCGAGTTAGTATGTAAAGATGAGAGAGCCCCTGTTTGATAGCCCTATCCTCTGTTTTCGCTGTTTTATTCATAAACGACAGCGGGAGGCATCCATGGGAAGTTTGGACGAGGGTAGTTAGTGCCCCTATTGGTACCAGCCCCATGGACAAACCGACCGGGGAGCGGAAATAAATTAGTTGATTATGTCAAGAGTCCGGGGTAAACCAAATTCCCTTGATGCAATGATCAATTGTACTTCCTACGCTCGGTATTGTTTGCCGCCATGAATCTCTTGTCAGTAGTACTCTTTTCAAAGATTACTTGTAGCAAAATCCAAAGGAATTCCACTTTTTTACTACATACATACGGGGTATTTTAGATATGGAGGTACAGGGTATTAGGAGACCGAAATGCCACAAAAATGCCAAGAACCAATAACTCCATCCAGTTCCCACCTAATGTCCCTGTGAAAAGTGACCGTGCTAAGACTTGAACCCACATCTATGTCCAAAAAAAAAAAGGCACTACCTTCACGCCATGAGGATAGAGGGAATCAAAAGAGGGAATATTAGACGTAAAGCGAAAATATGTTGAAAAATTTGAATAGCATGAAAGAAAACTATTACGTTAATGACATATGTGATTGAATCAGTTAAGGAGACCCCCGACAACAATGCAGCAGTTAAATTCAACACAAGAAAGTCAATGGTGTCAAGGAGCATCTGCTGATGGCCGTGACACCGTTCGAAAGGCTCTGACTAGGTGATTTCCTGGCTCATGCCTAAGCACGAAAGCTACTGAAATGACCGAAAACTCTTAAGAGCTGCGATTTGTAAAATACAGATAATGCGGTAGTGTGTATCCGTAGGCCTCGAAATCGAGAGGAGAAGTAACCGAATCAATTCAATAAGGACTCGAGACCCATTCGTGAATCCCGAGGCGACCGTTGACGGCTCGGATTAGATTCTACCCATGGCTTTTCTTGTCGTGTAGCCCACGGATGCGGTATTTGAGTTGAGAAGGCTGAATAATGACAACCAAGCTCTAAGTCATGGGTTGCTGATGGTATCAGAAAGTCCGGCATACATCTTCTCATTGAGGCTTTCTCTGGCAAGCCCTCAGTGGATTTGTCGCTTCCACTGATGAGAAAACTGGTCCCAAAATTAATTCTTTCGTCATTAGCGGAGCTCGTAGTAGGACTATTGAACTGAATTGCTGATGCGCTTTCCCTTCGTCCTGAATAGCTTTGCCGCCTGTCGATGGCGAGAGGCAGTGGCTGGGGAGAAGAAGCTGTGCGCGGTGAGGCGGATGAGATTGAGTTGTGATCCGAAACCATCGATGGCGGTTCTAGAGATGGAGTGTAAGAAGCCTCAGAGAATGCTGGTGAGGTTATAGCCGAGTCAACGATATGGTTCCCGGTAAAGGTGAAGATGGAAGCTAGTCGCCGTTGCGGATGATGATCCCAATCAGCGTGTAGAGACCGTCGTCTTCGGTCATGAAGACAGTCAACCTCAGGAGTTGAGGTCGCATATGATTCTCTTCTCTCGCTTTCGGGATACGGGCTTGGGGATGGAGACTTATTATCATGGAGAAGTTGAGAGACGCTCACGGGGCTGCTGTTGCTGTGGGCCTTCACGGGGGTCCATGTTGATTGTCGCATTTCTACCATGGTGCTTTGGCATTGTGACTGCTCCGCTGGGCTGTTCACAGTCATAGAGGTTTGTGGATAAGGCGTCCCGACTCCGCTGCTGTATGTCTCTTGTGCGTGAGTCTGGATGACAAGACCTCGTTTCTTACGATTCATGCTTCCGTTCCACCAATTCTTCACGGCGTTGTCACTTCTGTTACCGAGTCTTCTTGCAATTTCTGCCCAACGTTTCCCCATCTCATTCACCATTCGTTCAATCATCATGCCCTCTTCCGCAGAAATCGGCGCATGATTCAATGATGGCTTCAGATTCTGGTGAAATCTTTCCCTACATTGCTTGGGAGACCGAAAATGCATGTGTTGGGAGATGCGAACCCAGTTATTCGGGCCCTGCTCTCGCACTAGGTGCAATAATGCTTGATCTTCCTCAGGAATCCAGGGTCCACGACGGTGATTTGGTGCCATAATAGCAGCGATACTCAAGTTTGAAGCGAAGATACTGCGTTTGCACTGATGATAATGGAATGTCGAATAAAGGGAACTTGTAGATGTAGTAGACGAAAAAAAAAAGATAAAAATAAAAATAAAAAAGAAGTCAACGGATTCCTGAAGAAGGCGATCAAGAGGTGAAGATAAAGAGAAGGAGGCTTCCAAGTGGATCAGGGTGGAGGGGGGTGGTCTACATCGACGCTATTCTGGCCCACTGCTAGTAGTGTCCGTAGCCTTTTAGCCCTGACTGAGCACGATCCAGCCTGAAAAAGAGGGCAAAGTTATATGGGACTTATTAGAAATGCAAACCGTTCTCTATAGGGTCGAGGTACGATGTATGTAGTCAGAAGTCAGGAGTACATCTACAAACCTCAAACTAAATCGAGGAGTGGACATATGTGTATGTATGTACTATATGTCATAGACTTCGTCCTACACCAGAAAGGGTGAATGACAATAGCACGAAAGGTATGTATATGTACCTTCCTCGGCATACATAGTACCTCATCTATGATACGGGGGACCCAGATCCAAGAGCTGATCTTCGGGGTTGGTAGAAGGAAACTGATAGTGTGGGCAAAACATCAGGAGAAAATCCAGCCGAGAACAGGGATGTGGTTAAAAGTACAAGGGTATAATGATCGTTGGATGGTTTATCTACCAGTGGGAGACAGAAAATGGCCAGCTCTCTAGGAAAGGATGAGCTTCGAGGATAAGGTGAACTCCAAACGCAGCCTGCAGCCAAAGTATGAAGCCTACCTACTAAAAGTCTGTCATGGACAGGTACGGTACGGCGGTACAGAGCCCATACAAGTAGCGCGACGAACTGTAGGATCCAGCCTTTTCCTGCTTGGTCTCAGTTTTGGCGCTGTTTGAACGCTAATACCGCTCGTTGTCCAGATCGTGGGGATATTTGGCGGTGGCGGCATCGAGATGTTCAAGGCTCAAGCAGGGGTGCCTGGCGCGGAAAAACAGAGTTATGGTCCCAAAGCATGATGAACTTGCAGTCAGTCATGACGCCAAAAGTCAGAAGAGATCGTCCGCCTCGGCTGGACAGGGGTCTGAGTTGGCGACCGGCCGTCCCGCCTCCGGCTCAGTTACTAGTAGGCTAGGTCGTCGATAGAGGAACTATTCAGGGACATGGTGGCCGCGAGTCTGACGGCAAACGCCTCCTAATCCGCGACTAAAGTCGCACAGCTTCTGGATAATGGCGAGGCTTGCGCTGCGATGCTCCGAGAGCCCAACAAACGGCAATGTGAACATGCGATCCGTGGATTAGGTGCTGAGCCGAATGTCGTTTGTCATATCGGTGGTCCACAGCTTCAGAGGCTCCTACCTAATACTAAGTTGAACTGCCGGCCACGTTTCAGTAACGTGAGTCTACTAAAGGACGGAGTTACTATTTGTTGACTGACTGATGGATTGTTTAGTTCTTAGGTACTAATAGACGGGCAACGGTCGAACCCGTTCACCGTCCAACGCAGCAATGTCTCTGGTGAAGCTTTGACCAAGTTATGCCGCAACTGTCTTCATGTCGCTAGGACGGGATCGGATGGGATTATATTCCATATACATCTTTATATTATGCTATTACTAAAGTACTATTAACTACTAAATAAATAAACATTACCAAGTACATGAGCTACACGAGTAGGTACTCTAGCAACGGATGATTAATTGGTTGGCCAAGTCACCGAGCAGGCGGGGGATACCACTGAAAGGTACGGGTAGTTAGTTACAGGTAGTTACAGGTAGTTACAAAGTACATGTACCTGGTACCGATTGTCAAAGAATGTTCAACTGACGAAAGTTACCGATCTTCTACTAAAACTCACTAACTACTATCCATTTAATAAATGATAATAGAAGTATTATTCACACTAGTCACCTATTTATTATTTATAGCGTTCCTGAAGGAGATCATCACCGAACAAAAGCGACACCACCAAACCGTCATTAATTTGGCATTCCAACAGTCAGGACGAAGCCAGTCGTGTGACTGGATCATGGCTATGTGTCGAGCGACTCCAATAATAATTAAATGAGGTCGAGGTCGGTTTCCGTCAAGCTTGGTGGCTTGAAGCAATCCAAACGACTTGAACAAATCGAACCTCCGCGGATCGCTGATCTAGAGGGCTGGCCGAAGCTTGCAACTCGTTGCTCCGCAGCTGTTAACCCGCAAGATGGGTCATCGCGTTCGCTCTCCCGTTTTTTTTGCCTCAGCCAGCCATCCGAAAAGCAAGGGCTTCTGCACCGTATCATTGGGAGAAGCTCGACTGTCCACAAGTCGGGATACCAATCAGGGTCTTCCCTTATGCGCTTGGCCAGACGATTTCATGTAGCTCTTGCCTTTTGTCCGCACCCGCAACTGCTTTAGCTGGTGCCATCAATGCTTCAGTCCTCCTAGTTGATCCGATCTTCATGCCCCTGGACATCATCAGTCTCTAGTTGCTTCCGCTCTTCTGCTGTCTACTAACAGTTGACTACTATATAGTAGGTTCATGAAAGGAATTATTAGGTTTATACTATGTATATATATTCACAGTACATGATAGCTATCATATAGTGGGAAATCGACTCCTGGTGCTGACCGCCTGATGTTCGATTTTCGCTTAATCAGGAAAACGATAAATATTGCGTAGAGAAACGGGATTCTTCGGACGGAGTAGCCTCCAATAGGTCCCTTGCACCGGAGTACTTGAAAGGAAAGACCTGAACACCATCGGTCCTCGTCCCAATCCTTGATATTCCCACCACCCACTACTACTCCGAAGCTTGTTGCCTCTTTTGATGCGCTTCTCGCGAGCGGTCCTACTGTACCGTATACAGACTATGCGCATCAATTAATAAAACAAACGGCAGAATCACGATTCGTCCATGAAGAAAGGTATTGAGCATTGTCAAGTAGCTTTTGCGTGTGGGTCGATTCCCGTTTCCCTAGCTTCGAGTCAAGACAGCAGTAGGAGAGACAGAGGTTCTTGGTTTCGACTCGCGACAAATGAGAATGTCATTCTCATGCGCACTTTGTAGATTCTAGGCATGATAATCCATTTTGGCGAGATCGATATGCACGGAGAAAGAATCAACTTAAAGCCTACGCATGTACAAGTACGGAGTTGAATTCTCAGATGCGTGGTGCTGCGTTCTCTTGCGTCTGGCCTTAGTTATTCTGGTTGCCACGAGGCACCCACTATAAGGTTCAACTCAATCAGCAGGAACCGGTTACAAACAAATTGTGCCACTCCCCGGTGAGCAAATGGGTGAGCTGATAGGCTCCATCATGAGTTCACGTCGCGCTGTCCCCCTCCTTATTCTCGGGACATTATGTTACCCTCTGAAGTCATTGTCTACAAATTTCGTGGCTCTTCAGCATCAGCTTCGTCATTCTGCAGTACCTATTCGAAGTTCAAGGGCGCACAATTAAATGGTTGGGTGATTTGTCGGCTGAGGAATCCATGCTCTTCTGCGGGAATATGTATTGTGCAACATCCGGTTGGGTATACGGATGCTCTTTCGTCGAAGGAGAGAAAGCAATGCAGCCAGAAACCGTTTTGAGACTTTCCCAAAGTCAAAATAGCGATGTGGCGCGGCCCGTTTAAAAATGTGGACCACTCGATTTTGGAGAATTGCAACTGCCAGGAATCGCAACCAATTATGATGAAGATAATTTGAGAAGGAGTGTCGTGCATGAGCGAAGGCAATGACATTTTCCATGCACCCCAATCGATTGGGCCCAAAGGAAAAATAAATTCGGTGGCGTATCAAGTATTCCATAGAGACCCGAAAATTATCCATCCAGTCTAATCAGGCGAGTCGAACGAGATAGGGAGGTGATAAATATTCCATGATAGTCAGGAATTCGAATCGCCGCTAGGCTAGCTCAACAGGCTTCTATGATATAGCACAAGAATTGCAAGGCTTTAACTCGTACAGCTCCGCACTTAGCCCTTATCAATAATGATCTTACCAGTATCGATTCTGTTTGAAATCATCTCACAGCACCGGCGTTGGCATAACACTACTCTATTCTTTGCGGCGACCAGTTCAATGATTTACGGAATGGCTTAGTTTTCAGCTCATTTTTTAATCGTTTTATCGAATAATTGAAGGCCATTCGGACAAGATGTCGGTCTGTTGCGCTTCATGGTCTGCTCTGCATAGCATCCAGGATGCTGGGTGTGTTGAGACCTAAAATACACCCTGGCCTTCAAAATCGATAAGAACCTTGGACATGGGTTCGAAAATGATGACGAAGGCTGAGAAGTGGTTACTACTGCCCACGAGCTTGCCTTCATAGCATTTGTTCTTGGGTTTATATAGGAGGGTCCCGGTGACTGTTTTATCGGACACGGGCCATCGTTCCTTTTAACATTCAACCTTCTCAGCATGACTCCTCTAGCAATATAACTTTCTTACAATTAAAAGGCGTTTATAAGAGATTGGAAGATATAAAATTAGAATTTGCGAGAGGGGCTGAATCTCGTATTTAGCACCCTTCATCCAACCAGCGGGGATTACCGCAGGAAACACGGAAAGCAGAGTTTGGAGCAAACAGGGGATTTTTGTGCAACTATGAGAGAAATATGCAAGACGACATGATAATGCACTATAAACGGCGTGTAGACAACCGTGATACCCGGCAAATCTGGCCGTTTTGTCCTAATATATGTGCATGGATACACATATTACATACTGGTAGCATGCATGTAGGTATGTACATGTACATACTACCGGTATACATACTGTACATACGGTCCGTATATACTTGATACCAGCGTACCGGCCTTCCAAGCGAGAGTCGCGGGTCTCCAGGGGTAAGGACCAGGCCTCAAGCCAAAGAGATCTCAATCGAGAGGCAGTGGGTTACAGGCTTGCTGGAAAGAGGTCAAGCTATCCGAGAATGCCATGTTAGCATATGTCTTGCATTGAGAGTCTTGACACGATTCCATAGGTCCATTCGCTTCATTCCCCGCTCCGTAACCGACGGGGCTTGGAGTCACCCCTCCCCGCTCATTGCTTGTAAACCAATCACACCCTTAAAATTTCGACTTACCCAGCTGGGGTCTGGACGCTGAAGAACGCTGAAGAGAAGTGAGGATGGGGAGACAATTCTTGCGGCTATGACCACACTTTACCCCCTCTAAAGAAGCACTATACCCATATGTAAAATTCACCTACTGTTAGTATACAGAATAATCCTTTTGATTTTACATTCTTGAGAGCCAGGAGGCTCGGTTTTAAGTCTCACAGAACGATAAGCAAGGACACCGCAAAGGCATCGTATTTCTTTGTTCTTATGTATGCAAACCAAGAGGTAGCTGAGGCCCCGCAAATCCTAAAAGGTTGTACACATTGGGAAGTTTTTTGGTCGATCAGACTTTAAGAGCGATCGGGAACCGTTTGGTCCCCGCTTAGACAAAATAAGCACTATGACGAAGCTCGTTCGGGGAAGTGACTTCTTCATGTCCCAGTTCATAGCCAAGAAAGAATAAATGGGATCTAAAGCCTTCAATTCCCCCCCGGAGCGGTTTCTTCGGCTGTTCTTAGGACCCGCCACACTTTATATTCAGTTCGGCGCACACCGTGGTTCAAGCAGCCGATCGCCTGGTGCACTAATACATAATAATAACGTAATGCCGCTTATGTTCTCCTGGCGTCTTGTGCTGCTTGTGCATGGTCGCATTATTATAAGAATCATACTTCGGATCGATCTATAGTTAAACCGAGAATCCGCAGAGTTACATACTAAAAAACTCAGTGTATGAGCCTCCCTTCGAAAGACGCAGTCTCTGCTGACAGATGAGCTTACAAGCGATAGCTTCTCATTCCACAACCCAAAGTGATCTATTATAGTATGTTGCTCCACTTGGAACTTGGTCACATTTGTCCCCGGCATACCTAATGTTCAATAGCTACACTGGTTTAATAAACACTCCCTTATGGTGTCAAGCTGAGAGTGGATCTTGACTGATTTTTAGGGGCTTTCTGTGGTTCGGGGACTGCGGTAGCTCTTACATCTTCACTAATCAAAAAGGATTGGATTCTATACTTGTATCGTGTACATGAAGATATTAAATCAGCAGGAGGTATAGAGTACCCCGTGTGAAGTAACTGTACATGAGTGATGTATACGCCCTGTACGAAGCATTCTGTACCACTACTCTTCATGACAAACCCCTGGGTCACAGACAGACTTGAGTTAACGACGGAGACCCTTGGCATCTACAAGGGTGCATGTACCTCCCAAATATTGAACAGACTGACGATCGGTTGGTGGCCCGACAAACTTAATCTTACAACCAGTAAACTCAATCTCGGTGAACCTTTCCCAATGCGGATCTAAGGGGCCCATTGGCGGATTCGCAGACAGCTGGGGATCTGCTAATAATGCGGCTAACGCTGCAGCTATGTACCAGTTGCAAGTAATAATTAACTACTATAGTAATACTTCTAACACTGTGGCAGTTGCTCCGCTGTGTCCCCGTAATTGGTTACTCAAGTTACGGAGCGCACACCCCGTCAGAACTTCGAGCTTGGACGTATCGCCACGCATTCAGGTACCATAGGATAATGCTATCTGGGTTTACGAATACGGAACAGCCGTCTTCTCCGCATGTCGGGATTCAAAACATCAATAAATAATCAGAGATCCCTACAGATCATGCCAACATTCCCCGCGGAGAGTGTATAAAACTAGTCTTTGATTGGCAATTTTGACAAAAAAGGACATCCATGCGCAGCAACAGGCAAAATACAGTAGCCTCACGCGTATGATCGTAGAGAACAGTGATGGCGTAGAGTGGACCGTGCTTTCGCCTAACGTAGCATCTTATTCCAACTGTCCCGTCCACTTCTAGATTCAGCGATATTAAGCTGTCGATCTGTACTCTGTAGGTACTAATGTACATACAAGTACATGTGCAGGTACATTTGTTTCACACAGTGCACGCACTTGTCTACGTTAGTAGTCCCCATATTAGGGTGTGTAGTAAAACTACAGCTCAGCCACAAAGGGGGCTTGGCAGTCCAAGGTCCTGAATGGACCGAACGACGACCTCTGCGAATATTGGATTATCAATGGTGGCTTGGGTGCTTGATATGTGTACTACCAATAAAGGAGTTCATTAAGCCACAGAAGGCACTACTAGTAGGTCTATATGCAGTACGTGCATATTACATATATGGCTAATTAATTTGTTAGACTTGAATATTTGATGCAGTGGAAACCCCGACAACCAGCTTATTGACCCTATAATAGCGAGCATTAAGAATATTTCTATCAGAAATCAGAAAGGGATGAGAAGGGGGGCAATTTCAGAGTCGAATTAGAGGTAAAGCCGACAATACAATCCTAGACTGTGGCGAAGTTTACGCGTATCATGCGAAAAGGAATCTGGAAATGAAAAATCCTTGATCCTATCTATACACAGTCCATCCAAGCCATATCTCATTGAGTATACATCTTGAACTTTGGTTGGTCTGTCGGAGAAATAAGTCTCACCATCTACCACGCATTAATCTGAAGAGTTTGATCTTGGGGAATTAGCCTGTTTGGAAAGCTACTGCTTATATAAAATTAAGCTGGTAATCTTCCAACCTGTTCTTTGGTTTGTTATTTCCGATGCCTTCCCCCTTTTGATTTATTTGTATGTTTATTTGTTTTCCCCCTCGGGGTTCTCATAATGTGAATCTCAATAGCTTGACTGCTTAGCACTAGCTACACATAATATGCCGGTTCAAATCAAAACCTCAGATTGAAGAGGCGAAGAAAAAAGTTGGGATTTCAGCTGAGATGTTCTAACGCCACGATGGGGCTGTTTCTCCTGAATCTCTACCCATGAATGGGTGTATATGTGCTATGTACAAGGAGAGTGCATTCATGTATACAATTGTCCGACCCTCACTGCTATAACTCCGGGAATTTAATACAAGACAGGCATAATTGTGATTTTTAGAGACGCTGTTTGACCTTGATTGTATGGGGTTTTTGTTCTAATGTAACTTTTTCTTTAGCAAAACGAAATCTTCGTCCATTTTATGATATAATGATTAATACTGCCGAATATTACGGCGTACGCAATGGATTTAGTTCCTCGGAGAGAAAGCAGTGTTAGTATCGATCGACAGAGGATGTTGTGTGGTCCCTACTTTTATTTCCTGCAATGTTTTTACTCGCTTTCTGTGAAGCTGGGCGCGAAAAGCTACGTGCGTCGCGCCACCCTTTAGGGATATCGATAGGATTGGGAACCAATAGGTATGTCCTATTATTGTACATGTATGGATACAAATCCTACGAGATGAGATACGAACTGCCGCCTCACCCGAAGAGCTCCAAGGTCTCATGGAGTTAAGTTACTGGACAGCAGAACTTCTTAAGCAGAATAGATGTGGCGGGATTTCAGCATCTAACCGACACCGTCGTCATGCTAAATGCATTAAGTTTTTCGACGTGTTGTTCACGGAGAGGCTTGTCCTTCGCGCCCCTTGCTTGATGGCGTTTGTATATTGCGTGGTAGCTTAATTCCGTCTGTGGTGATTGGTAATAAGGGTGGTCTGCCCTCATCGCTTCGTCAAAGGCGTTAACAAAAAAATAACCAAAAGCCGGGGTGTTGTTGCTAAAGCATAATGCAGATATAGCAGGGCTCCGGCCCAGAGACGATCGATGTTCGGGAACATCGAGGCTATCGACTCGCAAATCTTGACACCTCCTAAGAGGAGAGCTAGGATTCCCTAGTGAATTTTTGTTGAACTTTAACTTCTTCGGGCCAATGAACCCGATTTAGATGATCTCAACCCCCATGGATATGGTTTCAAAGAGTTATTTCTCCTGGTCATGCCCATTAATGATGACATGGCCCCCAAGGCACAACGGATTTGCTTCTCGATACCCGATTTGCGGAAGAAGTGATCAATATCTCCCTTCAGCGGCAATAAGGTCCGGTAGATGCCTCACTATGCTTTCGGCACTAGGTTAAAAAGCAACCACTATCTTGGGGTATTCCGGGTTTGTTATTATTGCTAAAACGCAACGCTTGATACCAAGGAAAAAGGTCATGAAGGAAGATGTTTAGCTTACAAGCAGCCCCAACCACCATCGAAACGGCAGCTAAGTTGCCTCATGTTCTTTCTTTCTTCTTTTTCTTTTTTTAGGTAGTCATCATGCCGTGTACCTATAATTGAGGTGTTTTGTTAATGGTGTAGGTTTTGCTCCACCCTTATGCCCCCAACATATTCTAAAGAGGCCTTTCCGGATGTACATTTTGCGAATAAAATAAAAGTATGAATCAAAAATTAATGATTCAATATGTATGAGCATCAGGCATTAATATGATCTTCACAATATCTTAAGCTTCTTCGCAAGGTAAATACCTCCCTGACGTGGCTAACCGTCTTGGGTTCCCTCTTGGATCTAGATGTCCCATCTCCTACTAGTTAGCTAAGTTACAGCGTCCCAGTAAGGAGATAGTGTGATGCAATGTCTCTCGTTCCTCCCAAATAGAGTATCGCGTCATATGTATACTCTGGAAATAACCCAAACTTAGTTGAGAAGCGCGAACTGTATCATTTCCTGTTCATAGGGTATAGGGTGTGATATGTAATAAATTCTCCGAGAGCATTTCCCAAAACGGGGACTCAAAGTTCTATCTAGCACTGTGCAAAGGTTCAGTTCCCGGCCATGAGCTGCTATGGTAATCTTAGCGAGTGAATAGGGTGCCGTAAAAAAAATCCCAACTAGAGGTGAATCTAAGTGAGTAATTATACCATTAGATAAAAATTCCCTTGCATGATGTGATAGTATGAAGTCTATTGAAAGCAGGGCCGGGGTTTAACTGAAAGTTATAATTGATGATTTTCCTGCTTTCCTGGTAAATACCATGAGATAAACTAACATCAAATTAGAACTGGTTAGAAGTCAGCTTGATTCTAGCTTGGTTTATCTATCGGGCCGTAAATCAGAATCCATGTGTGGCGGATTAAATCATTGATATTGTGTTTTAACATGTCAGTCAGCTGTATAGAACACTCGGTTCAAACGGTGATCCTTAATATCTATCTACCTAAGCGCTCGATGAACCCTAGGTATATTCATAGTATTTCTGTGCATGTTGACAAACCTATGTTTTTCCATGGGTATGGTACGACCGCGTTCCTACATATCATAGATCTCGACCCCCGAGCTATTATTCTACACTTCGGCAACTTCTAATCTTATATACTATATACATAAATAGGATGGACAGGGCTTAGGACTTAGGACTTAGGGTGCAACTGTAATGAAAGCACTACCTATAAGTGTTTTGAAAATCTTTATATATACAGGTCTGCAACTGGAGTCGATCCACGAGAAAAGACCGCGCACCACAAGGGATTGGAGATCGGTTCTATATATTATCCCGGTGATAGAGATCGCTTTATAGATATATACAGGTTAACCTAGTTTCTACGTAAAAAAAGTTCTGACTGCCCACATGGAAGATTGATTTCCAATAAAAAGGTATTGCCCGCTCTTGTTATAGGATGTATGGAAGCTTGGTGTGAAGGGCGGATAACACCATTGAATTCGATATGTATTAGAACTGAACGAGTAATCTCTGCACACAAGATCACAAGATCCCTTTGCCGTTAACTTTCACATTCAATCCCACCCCAAGAGTCTTTTCATGTCTATATAGACACCAAACCAGGCCCTTCATTCCTCTATGCTTCGTATAAATAGAGTGTTTTCCGTGTGATGACCTAAGCCTAGACTACGAGGTTTCATAGACTAGAGTACAGTATATTCCATAATAGAGTCCGCATGGTTTGTACAAAGATTCTAAGCTCATGTGCAGTTTTTATGTACATTATTTTGCGATTTCTAGGGCCTTAGCCTGCTCTCTACCACGCGATCAGCTACTAATGGCTAGGATCTTCACATTCAGGATCGATATGAGGATATTAATTCTCAATTATGATGCGCGACTAGAGATAGCTGCAGAGTATATTCTAATTTCACTAGAGCACAATATACGAGAAAGTTATTAAGTATAGGAGGAGAAGAAAATAAAGCAGTCTCAGTCCTCAGACCCTAACGCAATCTGACTAAAAAGGAAGAAGGACATGATATATCATACATAGTACTCAAAATGAGGTCCTACTAGTCTCAGCAGCCCAGCCTCTAGCCCGTGACTAGGGATGGGTTAGGGTCTGAGGACTGAGACTAATAAGGTCCACTGTCTAACCTCATCGGGGGAAAGGGTGAAGGCCAGACTATACATGAAAACAAACAAATCAACCGCATCTCCGCGATGTCACTAACTAATTAGTAGCTATGCCCCGACCAGCGAGAGTCGAGCTCGAAGTAATTCCCGCTACTCGAAATATCTAGTGTTGAGGGTAGTGAGCCACCCAGTAATTGTGACCACCGCATCGTACACAGCATCCTTCTAGAGTCTATATTGCTCGCGATGCGCTGAATGGGCGCTAAGGGAACGACCACCGGAAGATGCTAAAGTGCTTGGGCGCTTATTCTGCGACATTTGTCGAGCCATATTGCGCTTCTAATTATAAGGCAGCGGGTAAAAGATCGTCTAGCCAACTGCTGGAAAACTTGTGTGAAGTCAGGATAGCCATAGGGTACGATGAGCTACGACTCGAGATGAGGCCATGTTCATTAACCTCTAGCTTGTTCTATCCTCGTGCCCCGAGTAAGACTCGCTCCAAACTTGGACTCCCTTGCTTGAGTACTAACGGCTTGCCCTCCGCCTCTTTGTACGCTACGGTCCTATACAAGGAATAGCCCTCACATATGCATGGTAATGCATATATGAGATATGAGTAATAGCAAGGTATTCCAATGGTGAGGTTCAGCCTAGTCATGATAGAAATAACAACTAGATCCATCATTCATTCAGTTACCAGTAACATTGGAAGCGCGGGCCCATGGCCACAAATTCAGATTGAAGAGCTCATTGTGAAAAGAGCTAATCCCGGTTATTTGATCAAGACTGGATACGCCAGCTTGATCGATATCTCTTCCTAGATTGACCGCTATGGTAGAACCAATAGTGGGGTAGAAACAGGCTCCAGGAGGAGGATCTCTTGGGCATTATTTTCTCGATCGGTGATCCGCTAGTGTGCAATAAGGTAGTGGACATATTTTCTCATACCCCATATACCTTATTCATCATGGTTTGTAATAATTATGTGATGACTTAATTCTTCTCTTCATTTCTGTGAACGGCTGCAGACTTCCTACAGGCCAGCAAAAGGCAATAGCTAGCCATACAGGCGCATCCAGTAGATTCGGCGATGATTCACCCGTACATCACTGTTCTTTTAGCGTCGCTTCCGTCTGGACACTCCTTATGCGTCGAAGGGAAAAGAGCCGGAAATCAGTGATCCGTCGAACTGGGTACTAGTGGACCAACCCGTGGAATATCGGCTATCTGCATCCAGTCCATCTAGTTACACGTGGGAAAACTGTGTTAGATCCTTAATGGAGACTGATCGGATGAAAACCCGTCATCGCGATATCCTCCTCGTACTATGACTGGCAATGTATTTTCTTCGTTAATCCACATCTACCGCCACCATGCCACTATTTACTAGGTAGTGCCGTAAGTTCCACTACGGGGGCAGGTCCAAAGATCATCTTGAGGTCTTGTTTCAGGTCCTGTTTCAGGGCGGGATTCGAACCTGCGACCTTGTTTGGGTCGGTTCCTCAGCCGGAAACCCCGGGCCGTGGGGACGGGACCCAAGACAACGACAATGTAGCTGTCAAGCTTCCGCGTCTCCCCACTATGAGCCATACTGAATCCCAGGTGCGATGGGTGTGTTACCACATCAACCACCCGGTCGGATGATATCCTTGTGCTTCTGATGCTTTCTCGGGAGTATCGTCACCCTAAGAACCAGCAGTCTACTTACTACTGACAACCCGTCCATAAACACTTACAAATCCGTTGTCGGCACTAGGGGGTCTTTCACTCCTTGCTGCGAAGTTGTTTTGCTGGGAGCACAAACAACTCTCATGCTTCCTATTCGAACGAAAACGTACAGCAAATAGCGGTGCCGTGCAGAGGAAATTATTTAAACGAAGGCAACGGAGATACTACTGCGATCGATAGAGGTAGCAGCAGAACCACGGGCCGTACCCTCTTTAGAGTGGGACTCGAAGACTACGATATGGGCCGTAAATGACTACCTGCATCAATCGATTTGTTGTATTGTTTAACGTCCGTACTTGAAGGGCTGTATGGCTGCATAAGATGGGCCTGCGTCATTGATGGAACATATGGGATTATCGGATAGGACCTTCAGTGTTGCACTAGGCGCCGCGGTATATTTTGTAGTCGACGGGAAATAAGCAAGCTTTGTGACACAAGAGCACTTAGAAGATGCGATTTCTCTAATCCACCTAACTAACTTTGCAGGGATTGGAGAACGCGGCTGCAAGTTTGGTCTCTAATGGAAGCTCAAGATCCCAACCCGATTCAGCGGAGACTCCAGTCGGTATAGACCCTGAAAATAGACCTGCTATAGGGAGTGCATTGGGCGGGTCCATAGATGAAAGAATAAAGTTTAGAGCCCAAGACATTGGATACTCCGACCGAAGGGACCAAAGCCCTTGGTAGAAGCCAAAGACAAGGTGCAAACATATCACAATGTCTTTTCGTTCACCAAGGGATTGCGAGTCAAGGTATAGTTCATAGACGCCAGGATCATGAGATGAATCTCGACAAATGCTCGGCAGGGAAAGCCCGGTACGGGAGCTGGGTTATCTTCAGTAAGTTGGACTGCGGGCTGATTGCAAACGAGGTGATGAATGGTGTGAAACCCTGAAACTAGGTTTAGGTAACCCTTAAACAATCCTTGAGGGCATTAGAATCTGTTCACTGTACGACTGCAGACGTGTACGGCAAGAGAGACCCTTTGTATCACATCCAAAATGTCGTGGTACATGGCCAGAAAAGTGTCATGACCACTACTGAGCAGCAACAGTTGGCATACAACCATATGGACGCTAGGCTCCGTATGACGCTCATCGAGCCGAATAGCAGAATCCCACACTCCTAGAGAGGACATGAATTGGTTCGACTGGTATACGAGGCGACAGAACCGTAGAAAGAGGGATCGATCGCTATACGGACGAGTAGTCTCAAAACTAGAGAAACATCACGATTCTGCCTGGGAGAACTATATGAGTCTTCTAGGTCTCCAGGCATTCCCTCACGCAATCGTGGAGGCAAAGTGAAACGCTCTTAGAGGGGTTGACCGCGGAAGGACCGAGATCGACAAGACGAGCAGCTTAGAAAGGAAAAGGACCATAGAGTAATGACAGATATCATGATCAGAGCGAACATCGATCTCAAAGGGATAGAGTGAAGACGAAGACCTATCGGGCGGGTGAGTTGGAAGATAGCTCGGCGAGTGATTACGATATCAAGGGCAAAAACGACGGCCTCAGATACTGCTTTGGAGGAAGTTCGGGCCAATGACATTCGATTAACCAATTCCGACGCTCTAGTAGCTTTAGACACCGGAAAAGACAGTGAAAGCCGGCATTGTGTCAAAGTCGGGTCCGACTGCCTAAGTATCGATCAACCAGCAACACCCGCTTGTTTTAATGCAGGTTGCATCATGTTTCTAATATAGAGCCCCCCCCCCAAGAAAATGTGAGAAGGTCGGAGTAAAGACACAGCCAATCCCAAAGAGTATCGGATCTAGATGGTAGCCTTCAACGAAGCATGCAGTCTTGTAGCTCTACATAAACAGCAAAACACCGGATGATAGAAGCGCTAGAGCTCACATACTACGCTATAGCTCACATACTACACACTGTTAACAACTTCGGACCGTTAATCCTAATCGGTATGGATATTATAGGAATAGAGCAAATCAATTACGAGCCTAGATATCGCTGCCATGAGGGCATGACGGTAGACATATACATATAATTCTTGGCCCACCCGAATATCCTGCTAGACGGGGATGCAGACAACTAGGGAAGTAATAGTACCGACACGACTATACCATTCAAGCTGGGGAAAAGAGGATCTTGAGAAGCCGTACATGTCCACTCCCTGTTACAAAACAAAGGGGAATATACCTCATCTCGTCCATTCCAACTTTTCCTTTGTCAGAAGACTTGATCATAGTACACCACACCTCAGGCGGTTACATCAAAGTATTTGATGAACAATATATGCTGTTGAACCAGAGGCAATGACTTGACAGCGTATGTGGATGACCCCAAGGTGACAGGCTGTCATTCAGAAAATGACTCTATCCCAGCCGGGAGATAGTAGGCAACTGATGGGGGGAATCAGCACAGAGCAGCTCCCGGAGAAACCATTTATGCCGAATTCCAAGAAGGCCTTGAAGCTCGTTGATATAGTGGAAGAGTAAGAAATTCTTCATTATTGAGAAACCTAGATTGGATGAATGAATGGATTATAAGGGATCTCGCTTGTTGAGAAAAACAAAGACTTTAGATAAAGATTTACTTTACTCTCTCTCACAGAAGGATTGAGGTATGCTGGACGAAGTATTCAACAGGCTGACAAGCAAGGTCGAATGAAATGGTCCGATCGACCGATCCCTTTCGGATTTCCGGGGTTTGTTGCTTGGAGAAATGTGTACGGTTCCGTTGAGAAAGAAATACTCGGGTTCGTAAACTGCGAGTGATAGCGGATATACGAGGTCTCAGAGAAACCATTGTTCCGGACTCATGTCCTCCGAGGCAGGCGGACAGCATAGACGCCCCTAGAGGATCAGCAATGCGTAACTGTCATTGATGCATTTTTGCTCCTTTGACTCCAATGGGTGGCTCATCCCGAATATTATCATAAGATGGCTGTCAATTAGCTCCGAGACAGGAGTTCTTCACGGTTGCCGTAATGGGTTTTCGCGATAGTCTTCCTTATGCACAAAGACAAAGTGAGAGGATTCTAGAAGTCAATAAAATGGATTATGTCAAATTTATATTCGTTATTGATTTGGAAGATCCTATGGGAGGGCTTCGCCGTTCTGTTGCCGGGGATTATAATCCTTGTTCCTCAAAAGCCCTTCATTTTATTCCTAATGTGGCACTCCTGAGCTTGACGTCTTCAGATTGGCAACAGCAGAAGAATGCGTCAAGACGATTATGGCCATGAAGATGCCCACTACTCTAAAGCAGCTAGAAACCAGGTTAGGAACGCTAGGGCATCAGCATCATGAGCAATTGGTACAACCGTTGCAGAAAACCATTGCAAAACGACATTTGAACCCAAGGCTGAGGCAATCGTGGCTTGCAGCGAAATTCGGAGACACACTTTTCGACCCAGTTCATGGTGCATTTGACCCGAACCCCAGACGCATTGTGACTTGGACGCATTTGAAGCTGAGGGAGGGGGAACTTGGTGTTATGATTTATCAGTCGATTGCCCCAACATCGACTATGGGCACGCCACCTGCATCGTTCAGTGAGGAGAGAGCCATGTTGACGGACGAACTCAACCTAGCCGAATTTCTCATACTAGAGCCTTCTCCAAATAGCTGCCTATGATTCTCCTGAATCACCGCGGTTCGCATCGCGCATTCGATGACACATGGGGAGGCTGCCCAGCGTATGATCTAGACCGCTCGCTGCTACACAATATGACGCTTTCAATTGCATCTTCGGTCCTAATCGTTTTGGTCTTCTCTTTCTCCTTTTCGACATATACTTGGCGATGATTGTGTCCCTGTGTTGGCATAGAGATATTACAGGCCTGTCTGACCATTCCACGCTATATTTCCAATCACTAGGTGGGATAATTGTAGCGAGTTCTGCGGGTGTACAGACCGGGTAATCGACCATGTTCGTCGCGTTGTTAAAGGTCTGGACGAGAGCCAGCTGCTGGGCAGTTGGCATAAAAGCGGCAGATGGCATCCGAGCGAAAATTTGCTCCCGAAAGACACTAGAGACTTCCTGTGCTCTGTCGCAACGCTACTCTACAATATAACCTAGTGCAATACCAGCCTTTGTATTTGGATTAGTTCTCCGGTACTATATTCTTAACAGGGCATTTCACAATAGTTACCAATCCGGGATTACAGGCTGGGCCATTACAACACCTATCCTCGTGTGTTCCGGCCCAAGCAAAGGATGTGGGTATTTTCCGGCCCGAGTGTTGGAAAGCAGGGAGTCCCATCGTTATCTTGGTAGTTAAATGCATAGCCTCAGACCTGGATGGCGACTAATAGATTGGGATTATCCCACCCAGATTTTGCTAGAGGTATTATTTAATTATCATTTGTCCAGTTAGTGTCGAGAAAGCATGGAACACAATGCTTTTCCCAAATTCAGTCTTTGTAATAAGAAGAGTATCGCCCAGTATACACTAAACAGGGAATAGCCCGTACTTGCTCCTAATGTGGTTTCTTATTTTCGAGTAGTCGACGGAGAGCACAGATAAGGAGTTCATGCCGCAAGTTAATATAATCCGGGGTAGAGGCTTCGCTGACCGGTTGATAGAGAGTACTGACTGGACAATCCGGTATTTGTTCGAACCTTTTGCGAAAACCTTCTAGACCCTGTGTCTGTCCCTGTGGCGCTGTTGGGGGATATGACACCGGCACAGACTGCTTCTTTTTCTGGAAGCGGCGACCCATTCGTTGCAAGCGCGCTGCAGTCCTTTGATAAGGCATCTCGCAGTGCCTAGTAGCCTGTATGTTGTGTAGTGGTTGGGAGTTGGATGATGGTGGTTGAGGAATTGGGTCGGCAGTTATTGCGGTTCGGTGGTCGTATGTACAGTCTCTACGGGGTTGCCACGGAACCCAAAGATTCCACCCTGTTGAACATAAAAACGTTAGGGTAATAATCGGGAAGGTATCTTTAAACAGCCCAGGTGAAAAAAGAAAGAAAATTAGTTGTGTAGTCCCGCGGAGCACACGCACACGCGTAGTTGATATTTTGGTTATGTTAAAACGTGAGAATTCGCTTTTCGACCCGTCCACTTCAACCTATAATTTCGAGAGTTAGAAATGCAGCGGATAGTCTAAAAACTAGATAACGATGTTCAGCATTGGCTCTTACACAATCGATTAGATTCTGTAGCTCAGTGACAAATACGCGTGTTGGGTTTTTATGTATGTTGCAGCAACTTGGTTTTAAAAGTGAGATTGTCATCGTTATGTACAAACTCCAAAATCCGACGTCATCCAAAATAGGCTTAGATCGGTCATGGTGTCCTGGGTTGACATGACTACGCTATTCCTACTTTGATAAGCAGCTGGGCTGCGAGAGCCCTGAATTCGTCGCGATCTTGAGAACTGGTTTTAAGAGCTTGACTTATCTCCTTTTCATCTTTATGTCTGTGCTTTAAGCGCCTTGCTTCTTCTTCTCACTATTGCTTGATTTTTTCCCTTCGCTTCAGCCGCCATGGAGGTGGCTACGCTCCAACAGCCTTCGAGTTCTCTTGACCTGCAATCTTCGACCACTGTCGCACCCATTTCCCACGCTATGGATACTTCCATGGATATTGACATAGATATTGACCTTAGACCCCCCCCAGAGCCGGAAGCTATCGAAACCGTGAGTCTCACTTTGTATCCCGACTTTTCGACTGGTGCTTAATGCTGGTTTGTCAGGATACCCTCACCATTTCGTCTTCCCTTACCGTTCAAGGTGGCGTGGTAGACCCCCTCAGTGTGGAGACACAGTACGAAAAGGTTCATGTTCGTGGCGTGGATGAACTCACTACAGCTGATATCCAGCAATTCGCTGCTGATCATTACAAACTCGAGGAACCCGCTCGAATTGAATGGATTGATGATACCTCCGCGAACCTTGTTTACTCATCTGAAGAAGTTGGATTAGAAGCCCTAACGGCATTCACTCAAATCGGAGAAGAAGATCCCTCTTCCTTACCGCCATTGAGGCTACGCACTGCAAAGTCCCTGTCTTCTCATCCAGAATCTGTCATTCAAGTACGATCTGCGGTTAAAACCGACCGCAAGAGGCCGCGAGCGCATGAAGCTAGCCGGTTCTACCTAATGCACCCAGAGCATGACCCTCGAGAGAAATTGCGAAGGGAGCTCGCTGAGAGAAGGAGTCAAGGTAGACGAGACGATAGCGATGGGGATTACAAACGACGACGATTTGATGAGCGAGAACATCAACGTCGACGAGTCCGAGGCAGGGCCGAAGGGCATAATGCTAGCATGTATGACGATAATGGGGACATGAGTAGTGGTGATTCTCATAGGCGTGGATCAAGCGCGGGGTTCTCAGACATGGAGGACCGTAACTACTTTATGGGAGGTAGGAGAAAGGAACTGTTCCCTGATCATCTCGGCAATTCATCAAATCTCCAACGTGGCCGCAGTGCCTCCCCTGCTCAAAAGAGTATGGACGAGGAGCAATGGGATAGTAGCAATCATCCAACGTCCTCTAGGCGCTTCCGAGAGCGATCACCTCAACTTTCCCGCACTCGCGTTAATGAGAGAAACGAACTTTTCCCATCTAAATCTCAGGGGCCTGCAATTGACCACAATGCACGCGAGCTTTTTCCGAACAAGACGGCGGCAACTTTTCTGAAAAAGGAGCTCTTCACCACCAAGAGCAGTCTCAGCAACCATCGTCGATCAGATGCGTTTGACGCTGCAGATGAGACTGCAGACCTTTTCTCAAGACGACCCGGTGTGACTCTTGTTGATGGGCTACAAGATCGCAGCGGCTCTCAACATACGAATGATGGTGAACCCGTTCCTGGATCAGGACACCTTCGTGGAGCAGCTTCTCATGACCAAGGAATATTGATTCGTGGGGCTGCCAACGGGGTATCAATCAAAGGGAGCGCTTCAGTGAGGGAGCTATTCCCTTCGAGATATAATCCTAATGCTGGGAAGGAACTGTTTTCCGATAAGTTGGAGGGCAGAGGGGGACGTCGACGCAAGGCCGAAGATATGTTTTACTGAAGAAAGCCATCAGTGAACACCCAATTTGAAGGCCAAGCAAGTCATGACTCCATAGACCATAAAGATCAATCGACTCGATTAAACCATGTCCGTTATACATAAGGAGAAGCTGTTATTCACGCATCTAACAGTTGGTGGCCATGCAGGGGAATCGATTCTAGCTGGTGGCCGGTATAAAGGACAATCAAATAAGATTCTTCTCAAGTATGATGTTATAACTTTTTATCTTTATTTGTCATTTTAGTGTATGTATGATATATAATCAGAATCTTGGTTTGGGGGTACATGCTATCCAATTCAGCAAGCATATTCCACTAAGGGTACTCCCTAATTAGGTTCCGCCAATTACAACAGATTCTGAACACTTACCCTGGGCAGGTAGCCAGTACCTACATGTATCATAATGAATCCTATCTATCATAAGATTCTCAGCTCTCAGTATCCTCTGTGGTAATCCGCAAGCAATGCCATCGTCCTCGGAACCCAACTCCAGTAGGGCAGTATTGTCTCCAGCAAGCATTCTGGTGGCTCGCTATCTCCGCACCAATAACTACACTGAAACTCTTGAGGCATTCATCCGTGAGGCTGGGCTTCCACCGGACGTAGGCGCTCTAAGCATCGATAAAGGAGTTGCTGATTATGATGGATGGACGATTGAGGGCATCATTCAAGAGAAAAGGACGTTCGATCAGAGCTTGGAGTTTGAGAGATACGGTGATGTGGGAAGATCAGTAACAGATATATGGAGTACTCCAGGTATGTGTATGTAGTAATGCATAGCAACGAAATTCCTGGGAGAATTCGATCTTCGCCATCTTTTTTTTATATGTTTCTTTACATTGCTGAGATCAAAAATAAGGACTCTGTGGAATCGCTCCATATTCGTGATTTATGATTGATTTCTTATTATTTTGTATACATATATTCTATGTAATTTTTCTTAAACGCCTTTTGTCTTCTGCATAAGTATCCCATTATAATACTGTTTGCAAACTTCATAACCCTCGGCTTCTATTTGCTCCATCAAGGAAATCGATTTAGTGGGTCACCATATCATAGATCAACTTCCGGCGGAATCCTTTTGATCGGAACTGACGTCCACGAAACAGCGCCGTCGAAACCCTTCATCGTTCACACCCCCAGTACTTCGAATCTGCTTTCAGTATCTATTGAGCCATGGGAACGAGGCATTACCCAAGGGAGTAAAATACCATCATATATAGCAGCAACAGCAGCTGATAGACGGCTAACTCTTTTCGAGACCACTGGTCAAAACGAGGCCGTTGTGTCATTCTCGGGGCTATGGGATTCTCCTATCCTATCACATACCTCCATTAGGGGTGGCATCTATCAGCTCACAACGAGCATGTCTGGGCAGCTCTTGCTCCTACGGAATGATACGATCTTAGATCAAAGAAGGGATCATGCAAAATATGCTATTAAGGTGATAACGTATGAGGATGGGCCTAGGGTATGGGTTGCTACAGCAGGCTGGGACGCAAAAATTCTGATTTATTACATGACGATATCCAACGGATCAACCCCTACAATTGGTGAACCTGTAGCCAATATAAAGCTGGCCACGAATCCGGAATCGATCCTTTTTGTACAGAGCCCCGAGACAGGAGAGTTGATGATCCTTGCGTCGCGGAGAGACTCAACGCATCTCTACTACTACCAGCTTGCGCCACCGGCTGTAACGGGAGTAGATGCAAGTACATCGTATGAATGTTGTCTACTCGGGAAACAGAACTTGGCACCGTACTCTAATACATGGATCGCCTTCTCTCCTTCATGTCTCGCTTTGAGTCCTCGTGACCCACAACTGCTAGCGGTTGCAATGTCGACCCTTCCACACATGAAGGTGATGATCGTGCGGCTACTATTCCCGTCACAGAATAAATTACATGGCGCCTTCACCGAGGGGATTTCTAGAGAATCCGAGAGTTCAGTTTCGGGGGCCCTTGATCCCTCAGCGCTGCGGAATCATGAAGACGCTGCTATCGTCGTCCAGATAAACACCTTTGCGCCCCAAACTGCATATTCAACACCCCAAGTAGCTTGGCGGCCGGATGGGTCTGGTATCTGGGTCAACGGAGATGATGGTATGATTAGGGGGATTGAGGCGAGGACAGGAAATGTTCTTAGTATGCTTAAAGATGGACATGATGCCGAAAGTAAAGTACGAAGCATCTGGGCCGGATGGGTCAATATTGGCGAAGATAAGGAAGAATGGGTCATTAGTGGTGGATTTGATAAGAAACTTGTAATTTGGAGAGCGTAAAGGGTTGGGGGTGAAAATCCCCGGACTATGTAGGTCTATCAATGAACAGATCCCAATTATGATAATGATAACCAAGATACCGTCCGCTTCTAATAACTTTAGCATCTTGATGACTATAGTCCAAATTTGTAAGAGTGCGGATGAAAGGGTATAAGATGTAGCCATCATTCCATGCACCCATCTGCCATGCAAGAAGGGAGAGGGTGTTTGGTAATTAGAGGGCTCAGATCATCTAATAATCTCGGCATGGAGTCAATCGTCCTTCAGCAGTCGCGCATGGAAGAATAACCGCGAAGCTGTACACACTATGCCCGCTGGGTATGTCCGATGGTTAATTGCTTAGAAAAATAAGAATGGGCATTCGGGAACGGGAGCCTTGTACATTGGGGGACGTTAAAGAAAAGTCTTGGTTTTGCGCAAGGTTGAGGGTACTCGAGCTCGTCAGATGCGAATCTAGCTGACTCTAGAGCACCTGATTATCACCTCCTGTGTGCTGCTTTAAATGCTGCACAGCTATTAGAAAGACGCCCTTTAAATTGATTACTCTTCTTCCACTACCCCCCCCCCCAAGATCGTTGGGGTCTCCATGGAGAAAAACCAATCCAGGGCTAGGCCTTCTCCAAGCCCACCTTATAGTTTGATCTCGGCCCCTAGTTGACATCATGACACATTGCAGAATGTTTTCCTTCTTTGATAGATTTTGGAATGTTTCTCGTACACCTATGCGACTTCCCGCTTGCCCTCTTTGCGTTCCTTCTATAAAATTATCAGTGAAAAGATTCAGATCTTGCAAGTATTGCTTTGAGTAAGATAAAACCCGGAACTTACCAGCGCCTTCATGGTGCCATGCAGTGCATGCCTGTGATTACGTCGAAACTTAGGGTCTGTGCCCTTCAGCGAGGGATAACGGTAGGTCTTCGGCTTCTTAATACTGTAGGAAAGGGATGAGGCATGAGCAAGCTCCCAATTTCAAGAAACATCGGTTGCCCTTATGAAGCGAATTTCTTTTTCCATGCCATTCCGACGGAATTCTCCGGGGAGCTTGTGGACAGAGAGTATTTCGGGAGAGAGTTAAATAGGTGACGCACCCATTTTTATGAGCCTTCTTATTCTGATTGTGCTGAGATGAATTCTTAGACTCTACATGAAGACGGGTGACATTAGTGTCAATTTCATAATACGGCTTTGCATATGATGATACTTCAGAATTGAGAGTGGAAGACCCTTGGTACTCACTGGCCATCTTAGAGATGGTATCAACTGTGAAGCTTGACGTTAAGCTTGGTGATGCTTTGTTACTAGAACTGTATTACCCAGGGAAGTTCTTCGAGGTAAGGCCGGTTTGTGTGGGATCTCGCTTGCTAGAATATATCTTTGATACTCTATGTAGTAAGGGCTAAGGCACACACTAGTCCGGATGTATCGAAACAAAAGTTTACAAAATATCACGTGATATCATGTGACTTCATCGGGATTCGGATGGAGTTTGTGACCCGTCCGGCTTCGACCATTTCTATCCAGCTTCTGATAGACGTCTCTCTCAAAGGTCCAATTTAGTCCATTACATGATGAGCCCTTTTCGGTTTGCTCGAGCTGCCCTCCGGACACGCCCTGCCCTCTTCCGCTCCCATGTTCAGCGCAGGAGCTATGCCGATGCTGTGACGGATAAAATCAAGCTCACCCTAACCCTTCCTCACCAGGTACATAGATGCTAATCCATTGAGGTCCCAAGCAGCCAAAATTTTGATTGCTGATATGTTTCTGGGCTAGAGCATATACAAGTCGACGGATGTGTACGTTTCTATCGCGGAACTGGCGTGGTCAGAAATCGGGGCCCATGCTGACTGGATTTTGTGATCAATGACAGCGTCCAAGTTAACATCCCTGCGGAGTCCGGAGATATGGGCGTTCTCGCAAACCATGTTCCCTCTATCGAGCAACTGAAGCCTGGGCTGGTTGAGATCATCGAGGAGAGCGGTGGTACCAAGCGGTTTTTCCGTATGTTACCGTCTAGAAGAACCTGTGAATTCGATTCTTCCCTGTCGCCAAATTTTGTGCGCTACGGAAGCTATTGATACTTTAATTAACTAAAATACTAGCTAACTATTTATTGATTGAGCAGTATCCGGGGGCTTCGCTGTTGTCCAGCCTGACTCCCAGCTGAGCGTCAACGCCGTCGAGGGGTTCCCCCTTGACGACGTCAGTTTGGATGTGAGTGGGATGGCCATTTTGTCAAGTTGTGTGATTCAAATGCTGATGGCTTTATCCCCGGGAAGGCCGTGAAGGCTCAGATTGTTGAAGCTCAGAAGATTGTCAGTGGTAGTGGTAACGAACAGGATATCTCCGAGGCCAAGATTGAACTTGAGGTGCGTCATCCTTTCCTTTTAAGTGATGATATGTTATTGTAATGTAGGAAATTGACTTGACGGTCTAGGTGTTAGAGACTCTGCAAGCGGCCTTGAAGTAGACTCCATTATAGGTATCATACTCAGCGCAGTTGTTTTTGAAAATGTAGTATTAGAACTTTCTTCTTTTTTAAAGAGAAAAACTATATCCAGCCCCTGGCAACTTATCTTACTTGATCTTTGCTTCTGTCCTTGTCCTTGTTGTCATTCCGTGACAGTTCGTTCTATTCTCACCATTTTATTCGTTTCATCAAATATTGCTTGTGTCAATTCAGGTCTTCCCCACCTTCTGTCTCTTTTTTCCCAAGGTTTTCTTTTTAGATCTTCTGTTTCTTAAGCATTTTCTTCAAGCCATTTCATTAATATTGTGACATGGTACCCGTACAGTACATATGTATACATATAAGTAATACAATTACAAAATGAAAGAACAATTTCATAGGCATCATTCATACATGTATATGATTCGTGAGCGAGTATAGACTCGAGGAATGAAAGGCTGAATACTGGTAAGAAAGACGGATGGATATGCAGACAAGCAAACATAGGATCTTCACCGAAACAAGAGACGTAGGAATCAATGATGCGAATCGAACCGTTAGCGAAACCATAAACATAAAATCAAATTACCCTATATGTCTGGTCCATCATTTCCTTGTGGGAAAGGAAACGGGCCAAGAACAAGAGATAAGGGGGAAAAAAAAAAGATATGAATGCGTCAACCGCCAATTTGTACAAAGAAACGAACAGATTTTTATGGTCTAACGAGCTTGAGGCATCGGCACATAACGATGCCTTCTAAGGGTCCATCATAACTATCAAGGGGCGGGTCAATTAAAGTCCACTGGGTTGCTGTTGCCTTGAACGCTCCTCCCTCCGCCGCCTGCGGTTTCCCCTATAGACATCAGTGACATCCGTGCCCGTAAACGTCCCAGGCGATGTAACACTACTAGGTCCATAGGGTGGATTCGATGGGGCGGGCTGAATAGATGCATTGCTGGGTGCTGGCAGGGGACCCGGTGCGGAGGGTGTAACTGCACTTGATACTGATGCTAGTGCTGGTCCAGTTGCTGGTACAGGTGCTCCCTGAACCTGTTCTACTTGGGCCTGCTCCGGTTGCTGGCGTTCCATCTCTCCGTCTCGACGGAAACGTTCAGTGTTGTGTTCGCTGCCCGATAGAGAGCTTGCGCTAGTACGACGACGCCTAACTCTTGTGAGCGTAACGTGCCGGCCGTCCTGATGCATTTTAACCTTGACAGATACAGGAGGGGATGCCACATGCTCATCACCCTGCCTACTGCTTCTACTATAGCGGCGACGGCGACGACGATGGCGACCTACATGTGAGCTCAAAGCCTCTCCTGCAGCTACTTCGGCAGCTGCGCTTTCCACATCGGTCCCAGTCCCGCTGCCGGAAGTCCTCCGATGCGCTGGTGGAACGGGAGGTATATCTGTAGGCGGTTCATCGTTGACAGCGCGCGTAGCGATAGGTTCGGTCAACAGGCCCGATTCCCCTTGCAAAGGACCGTGAGGCGGGCGGGGCGTAGCGTTGCTTGAGGATATATCGGACAACATTACAGAGTTGGCGTTCCTTGTTCTCCGTGGCAAGAAACCGTCTCCGGTATATTTCCGCTTACTATTCGCTCTTGCCATCCTTTCATCTTGGAGGTCTCGACGACGAATCTCATTTACCCGTCGTTGCTCATCTCTGTCATTATGGCCTCTGAACATATTTCTGAACATGCTGAACGCCCCGGCACCAAGGAGAGCATTCTGAAGGCCGCGACGCCGTCCTTCTTCGGTCTGAGGATAATCGATATACTCCGAGGATTCACGACTTGGTCTCCTGCTCGGTGAGTGATTGTCATAAGGGCGTCGATCATTTTGTGCTGGTCTTCCCTCTTCTACCCGGCTCATTGTGTCTTCTGTGAAGCTGTCACTTCGCGTATGTGCGGGTTGATAATGCCCAGATTCTGTATCGCTTTCCCCATTTCGCCTTCTACCAAAAAGCCTCTTAAGCAGCAAAATAAAACCGCCCAGTGCAGTAATTTCCATCAATCTCCTACCCCAACCTCTGTGCCGCGACTCATCGGAGAATTTCTCGTCAATATACGAAGCATGCGATTCATTCTCAGCCTGGCTTCTGTTTTTGCTGCGTGACCGGCGTTGAGACAGTGCTGCCAATCCTGTACCCGCCGCTGCTGCTGCGGCCATCCTACCTAGGCTGCTATGGTGCGCGTTATCCCCAACGGATGGGCCAGATACGTAACTTCCGCGACTATCGTAATCGGACCCAATACCACGCGAGTCACCGTCGTATCGATAAGATAGAACAGAGAACATAATGAGGTTGGTAAATGCGCCGAGGGCATAGAGTATAAATAAGACCTTCGGAGAGCCATATAAGGTAAGACCCAATGGAATTTGCACAATTCCAAGGATTGTGAGTGCACGGCCCAGCCATTGATGTACCTATGTGAATGAGCGTCGCTGAAATTGAGGGCCTCGATCACGACAACGTACCATTAACTTCAATGGAATACTAAAAGCAGTTTTCCTTTTGTCTGGTTTATGAACCAGCCAACCCCATATTACCTGAAAAATGAGTAGGATAAAAATCGTAAGTCCAATTCCATGATGGGGATTAGTTAAACTCCGTTGTGGCCCAACGGCAAACCATCCCAACATAAATACTACTGTGGTCAGCAATAGAGAGAGAACCTGAAGCCATATGTGTAACTTTAGGGCCCAATACCGATCCCAGTGATATCGAGAAATCAAGACGGATGCAGGAACCAATCCCAAGAATACAATCGTTGCGATGACTCCGTGGGCAAGTATGAGAGGATAATAACCTGTCATGTCACGAAATCGGTTTCCCATCCCTAAACTGAGTCAGTCGAGAACAATCCAAGTCTGAGACACGTTATACACGTACCATTATATCTCATTGTCTCAAAGTTGAGCCCCATCAGATTTGGCAGAAGGAATGTATTGCGTGACGTGTCCCATGTTCCATCTCCAACATACATAGTATCCGAAGCATAGGTACTGCTTCCCGGTTGGGTGAGACCCGAATTCGACGACATGGCTATGTCATAAAGGCGTAATTTGTCGTGTTGTATATTCCCAAACTTGTCGACTAGTTTTAAGATGGACTAATGTTGCGGGTCACGAAAGGAGATCCCTCGAGATCCCCCACCCTCGGGAATGCACCATGCGACAAAAATGCTGGCAAGGGTTGTGATCTCTGTTGAATCCAGTTCAGATAGAATGCTGCAACAGCACAAGGAGGCGGCACAGGAATTGGTGTTTGATCGGAGATGTTGTGCGGAATCTTACGCGGTGATGTGAACGACAAGAGGAAGGTGGAGGAAATGTGTGGCTCGAAGGAATGTGATGTCCGGATAATGCTGTGGAAATTTTCTATCGGAAGGAAATTTGAAAGAGCAAGATTTAAGGCAGAGAGCGGGGAATGGGTTGAAAGAGAACGGGATTTAGTTAGAGTCAGACAGGTTTGTGGATGACAACGGTTTGCTGTTTTCGGGTTTAGGGCGACAACACATATCCCAGACAACCGACTTGATTATCTAAGCGTACCAGTCCGTCATCCATACATGTACTACTATATAGTACTATCATAGGTAGGTAACTTAACTTGTTACTATCATAAGATAAAGATGTAAGTGGGGCTTTAATCGCACTAGGGATTTCCTTCAA
Source organism: Pseudotulostoma volvatum (assembly GCA_019804575.2). Taxonomy (NCBI): domain Eukaryota; kingdom Fungi; phylum Ascomycota; class Eurotiomycetes; order Eurotiales; family Elaphomycetaceae; genus Pseudotulostoma; species Pseudotulostoma volvatum. The sequence goes on along the minus strand of JAHQZX020000008.1, from coordinate 469,216 downwards.
CAGTTTCAGATGCTCATTTCGACGCCTTCCGGTTATTGAACTGACCAGCACCAGCCCCGTCAGTATCAGCTCCAGATCCTCTTATGATGTCCCAGCCCAGCTTAGTATGATTGATCTCGCTAACACTGAACCATTGCTTCCTGATCCGGCCGATATCCCTCTACCGCCCCCGGTATTACCGGCTCTTAAAGTCCACACAGAGGGTCGTTCACGCAAAGGTGACATGTCTACAGAGCGCTAACCATCGACTGGGAAAGAAACGAAGGTGTTCACTCTTCCGGAGCAAGTCGTAACAGTGTATTTGATACCAAAATAAACTAACGTATGCTTACAGGCACAGAATACACCTCGAGCCTATACTAGTGCGGCTACCAATTCTACTCAATCCGTCCCAGCGATTGCTTCTTCTGCTTCTACCACCATTTTACCTCCGGGCCAATTCACATACGGTGCGTCTATCTCCTCGGTGCCTACAGCGATTCCCTCGACTCAATACCCTCCAGCGGTACAGTTGCGGTTGACTTAACCACATCCGAGGCTCAGGATGGACTCATCCCAGTTGAGGAGCTAGAGGATACACTAGTGGCTCACACAACGCAACAGAAGAAGTGTGGGAGGCAGCGATTCTAAGGATAAGCAGCCTTGCAAGAGGAGAGCTATGTCAGGCGAAACGGATGCAACTCCATAATGCCAATGGTTATTAGAAATAGAATAGACTAGGGCGTAATGACATGATAACTAAGGGATAGGGCTACTGGAAGGGTTGTACACATAAATATTCTACATTCTAATCTTAATATTCTTCTCCCTCTCCTTAGCTTTGTATTCTAGTATCATGGTTACCTTTAGATAGCAATACTCTATGTTGGGAGTGAGCTGAGTACAACCGCGCTTTTCTTTTCCACTTTTGGAATGGTGTGATGCGGGTGCATGTGACTAGTCAAAAGGTGCACAAAGAGTGCAGGAAAGTGCACACTTCTGGATTTGAGCCAAACGGATTTCCCCAAAAGTGCGAAATTCGAATGCAAGGCCCAACGTGCATAATAAAGTTTTTGGTGGCGCACTTCGGAAAAAAGTGTGAGCCAAACCGGCCCTTAGGTAACGCGGTATTACATATGTAGTATGAATATCATTTCGAGGCCAGTTTGTCTGGGGCAGTGGTGAGAAACCCATTTTGCAAACGATTAAAACTAAGACTTATTACGAGGCATCACGTAGATAGCCTCCGGAAATGGTTCGAGGAATACCGGCCGGCGCTCAAATACATAGGAGGAAAGAGTGGAAAATATATATTCACAATATGGATGAAAAGGGTATTGCTTCTGGTTGGGATTAACCATATTCTACCGGGTTCCACTTTACCATACATACACGGTTAGTCTACCGTAATAGTCTAATGAACGAGGGAGTAGACTGGTCTATACTTTCAATCAAAGCACTACTGTGGGCTTTAAAGCCTTCACTACTTCCCGGATAGGTGACTTTCACTTGTAGACTGGTACCTATCGTACGTTTATTCCCGGTTAACCTATGTTAATACCACCAGCAGAGGCGGATGTCAAGATGCCATCTCAGGCTGAAGTTTTCATCAAAGCTCTTTCACAGTATGCCATCCATTCGGTCCTTGCTTGAACATTGATTGACAAGGAGCTGCTTCAGCATTTTCGGGTGGATATAGTAGGTGCAATAGATGCGCTTTTTTGGACAACATCAGCTGATGCTACTCTTCAAGTATGCTGTGCTGGTCCATATCCTTCTATCCTCAGCCCATCTACAATTTCCACCGCCGTTCCACCACCGGTCTTGCCATCGACGTTCCCACCGTCAATGTCCTCGGTTTCGTCTGCTACATGGTTTATGCGGCGTTTTTCCTCTATTCCCCACTGATTCGAAGACAGTATGCAGCTCGAAATCCTGTTTCCCCCGAGCCAACCGTGCGTTTCAACGATCTAGCCTTCTCTGTCCATGCTGTGATTCTCAGCTCAATCGCCTACTCCCAATTTTATCCCCAGATTTGGGGGCTCACGGTCTCCCAATTTCGGCGTGCTAGCAAGCCCATTTTGGGTATATTCTGGGGCTGTTTACTTGCAATCGCCATTCTTACTTTAGTGGTGCTGATACTGTCTCCTGACGGAGGGCGCGATCCTTCCAACTGGGCGTGGATTGATGTTGTATGTTGGGTTGGCGCTGAAAAAGTTAAGTTGGACAGGTGACACTGACCTACTCTCTAGCTCTACGGGGCATCTTATGTGAAACTTCTCATCACGGTTGTCAAATATTGCCCTCAAGCTTGGGTGAATTATAAGCGCAAGTCGACGGCTGGCTGGAGTATCTCCCAGATCCTACTCGGTTTGACTGGTGGAATCCTGTCGCTTCTGCAGCTAATCTTAGATTCGAGCCTGCAAAATGACTGGAGTGGTGTGATGGGAAACCCCCTCAAATTTCTACTTGGGAATATCTCCATTTTTTTCGATCTTGTCTTCGTGGTACAGCACTACATTCTGTATAGAGATTCCGGAAATGTTGGTGAGGGTGGCAAAGCACCTGATTCGAGAACACCATTACTTGCAGAGATGGAAACCCCACCAGAGTAGATGTGTTAAAGTATCTTTGTTTAGAACTAACGACAGAGATATAGCTATGTTCTTGTTAGGGACAGGAGCACCAATACGATTTTTGTTGAACTATGAGCCTGCGATCGGTTTACTACACAGGGGTGGGGTTCTAGATCCGTTCTCGTTGCCAATGATATTCGATGTTCATTGGCTTTAGTATAAGAAATAGGATCTCCCGAAAGTGCAATCGTCGCTTCGTTATCCCTGGAATTATGACAGTCTTTAGATAAATTTTCAAGTTCTAGCTTAACTAAGAATTTTCTTTTGCCAACTTGCGCCCCTTCCAGACTGCTAGTGTGAACCGATCGATGTACTTGACTTCACAAGGAAATGTTGTTACTACTATTTGGCAATTTGATAGCCATGAAGAAAACAATGTTTACTGAGAATATATATCATATATATCATATGGGCAAGATGATTCTCCGTAGCTAGATGTTGATCAGCGTTCTTGTGTCGCTATCAGCGATGTTATTAGATTGAATGCTACTTGTAATGAATTGTAAGCACCTTATGTACAACACAACCTTGCCGAGCCCGCTCTAGTAGTCTCGCTTACAATTTAAGCCGAGCAGTAAAGGCATGGAGCTGACCATCATTCTAGATGAGTCAGCTCCCGACTCGAGCCAGTAAGTCAGAACCAAGTGTCGTTTCTTGCCTCTAGATTGACTGATAGATAAAATACAGGCTGCTAGACAGAAATTTGAGCAGCTTGTCAAGGATGCTGTATAACTGGTTTGCCGCCGCTGCGGAAGTCGCCTGGCGGAAGTGCAAACGATACTAATAGCAAGGTTGACGAATCCCCGGCTTATTATGTGGCTATATCATTGAATCCGGCTCTGAAGAACTAATGGTACTGTCAAGTCTAGAATGGTAACGATGATAAGAAGCCGTGGATCGATGTAGCTTCTAAAGCTATTGAGGAGTCCTGGATTGAGAAATATAGAGGCAGATTCTCGAACCGCGCCGCTACCCTTAGCCATGTCCCTAAGGTCCCAGTTTTGAAGGAGAACTCGCTCATCTCTATCAGGAACCATAAGAGGCTTAAATTACTACACCGATTAGGATCTGAGGATGAATTCGGATCGGCTTTTCCAGTTGATCATTACTTTGAATTCATCAATACAGATGTTATTGCGCTTAGCAACGATGAAGAATTTGATGCCATTGAGTACTGGAACGAAGGGTACCACTCACAAACTGACCTAGCTTCTTTTGACGTTCTGGCGTGCCTCCTATGTTGGATGAGTGTGAACGTTTATTTAGTAGCGTAAAGCTTCTTCTTACAGACCGCCGTTTACGTCCAAAGAGAAACACAATCGAAGCCAGTAAGTGCCTTCAAGTATGGTACAGGCGCCCCGAACGTAAGGCATTTGGTGATTTCAAGGTTAGATTGTTGGAAAGCGAGGGTAATACGACTGAGGGCTATGGTAAACCCCCGGAGGATGAAGACTCGGAGAGGGGTTTAGGGGAATAATAGTGATGGAGGAAGCGGTGGATTAGAATACTAATGTACGGGGGTCTTATCCCACACACTAACCGAAAAACCACAATAATCCTTACAGTAACCATGCGGTCTCATACCATGTGTTTCAATACCGGTGTGGGGCCACCCAATAACTTGAAGAAAGCAGAGAATAACTATTAATGATTCAATAAACCATTTTTATTGTTACTTGACGATTGACTTGATCTTAGAGAGAGGGATTGGTTTAGTATATTTCCTAGTATCTTAGGTAGCGTTACTGCGTTAGTAGCATGCCATGATGTAATGTGATGCACTTTGAGTTTTGTGCTTTATTTATACATTTTTCTCTATTATTATAGCAAGGTAGGTTTCTAGATCGTTGTGAACAACGTTAATAACATGCCATATATGGATATAGCACACTAGGATTGGCGTCAACTACACAGGTGACAGAAGTTCATATGGGTACTGAGCCTATACTAAGTCGAAGGTTGGTTATAGTTTGTAAACCGTAGTTTGGCTGCTTCATGAATTACTCACATATATATTGAAGGTGGGCAACTCGCAACTTACACAGTAACTGACGGAGGACATAACTACATGTAGCATCTCAGGTACTCTGATCGAGAAGCGTGTACCTGTAGTACCTCTGGAGGTTTAGGGAACCGCGACTAGGCAGAAACATGCTCCTTGACAGGGTGTGAAGGGATAAACCTCTTATATTACTTACTGCTAAGCTAATGTACAAAAGGAATCGTTAGGAAAAGAAAGAGAAGAGGACGTCGGGGATTCCAGGGTTTTCAGGGAGCGGTGTAGTTTAGTCACGTGGGCCGAACGTATAAGCCCAAGGCAAACTACGGGCTTCAGCCCGCTACACTATCCCTCCTCCGGGCCATGTTCCCTCCATCTATCCAGTGCCTCAGCTTCTTCAAATAGCACTGCGGCATGCCAGGTAGGTGTTCTGTAGCCAACCCATTTAACCAATAGCTCGTGACGATGCCCCTCTGCCAACCCGCTTCCATCGTTCGTCCATTATTTCTTCCACCGACCATTCTTCTTCCCCATTGATTAGTTGGAATGGGTCAGAAGCTGCGGGTCGTAGTAGCATGGTATGGAAGATATTGTGGATTCCGCCAGGGGTATCAAGCCGGTAGGCATGGTATGCCCGACCTTCTCTATGCCCGTGTATCTAGCGTTGCAGGAGTTATAGTTTCTTGCTTGGCCGTTGAGTCTGTATATTACACAAGTCCAGCCATACTTTATCACCCACTTGGTAAGCAGGTGCAGCATCTCGGTGACGGTTTGCATAGGCTTCATATTTCTGCTGGGCAGCCGCGAGTGTGAGAAGTTAAGACCTCTTAGTAATACTCGTACTGTGCACTCGTTAATTGTTCCATTTTTAGTTAGCCTTGGCTTGAATGTTTATCCACAAAAAGGCGTGTCTATTGTGATAATTTTCCTTTTCTTCTCTAACGAATCCTCTTTGTATATAAGGCTCTACATAGTCAATTGAGATAATTCTTTGTATCCCTTCACAGCGAGCTCCGTTTTAGCGACCTCTAATGTATCGGCTAGCTTTGTGACAATCTCCTGTCCTTCTCTAGTAGCATCTGGTGCATCTTATGGCTCTTCCAGCTGAATAGGTTCTATGTGATATCCATGGTCTAGGAAGGAGGGACTAATCCCTGTGGATACAGCATCTCCCCCATTAATTGCGAGTTCTGCCATAGGTAGTAGAAAGGCCCAGTTAGTTTGCATACGATCACAGAAGAAACGGAGGTAAGCTTCGATTGTGGCATTCATCCGTTCTGTTTGGCCATCTGTCTCTGCATGATAAGCCGTAGAAAGACGTCTTTTAATCCCCAGGATCTCACAAACCCTTTTCCACATTTTATTGACAAGTTGAGTACCGCGGTCCGACGTGATTGCACTGGGAACTCCGTGATAGCCAATAAAATACTGTATGAGTTTTTCTGCTGCGGTAGAGGTGTCTATATGCCTGCAGGGAAGCAATATCGTCCCTTTCCCTAAGCGATCGACAATGACCATGAGGCTTTCTGCATCTATTTGATTCCGGCAATTTCTCAATGAAATCAATAGATATCTCTCTCCATTTTCAGTCGGGGATTGGCAATGGTTTTAGCAGCCAATGGCGGCGGTCCTTCCATACATGATTGGCTCGGCATTTGTCGCAATTCCGTACGAAACGGCGGACATCGGCACCGATATTAGGCCAATAGAACTGTCGTGCGAGAATAGCGTACAATGTACTGCGGTCAGGATGTCCAGTAAGAGTAGAATCGTGAGTTTCCTGCATGATCCTAGTTCATAATGATTCGATCTCGGGAACCCAACGGCGGTTTCGGTATAGTAGGTGGCCCTCAGGGGAGACTGCACTCTGTGATGCTGACTTTTAGGCCTAGTTCTTTTGGGAATCGTAAGGCGCTATTTTGTACAGCAGTTCGAGTAGGGCTGTATCTCTCGTCCTGACGTTCTACGATCCTCCAGTGCTGATCTAGTGGCAAGCTCCTCAAGGTTTCCACATCCTCACTTTCTTCAGTAGGCCTCTTATCGATGTCAAAAGCTGGTGACGCTAGGATGGTAACGACGTGCACAGTGGTAGATTCGAGGTCCAGCTCTTCCTTGAAAAATTTGGGGTCCAGCAATGGTAGAGTCTCGTGGCAGGTCTTGTTCTCTACGAGATAGCATGTCTGGTCCACTAGCTTGTTTGCCGGGTTGGTAATGCAGCGTAAAGTCATATCGACTTAATATAGCGACCCATCGCATTTGCCGCTCATTCAATCGTCGTAAGGTAGTGAAATGCTTCAGGTTCTTATGATCAGTAAGAATGCGGAAGTTCTCAGGACTGATCAGTTCAGATTCCCATGCCTTCAGCACGTTGATAATAGCCAATAGTTCTTTATCATGGATCTCATAGTTACACTCCGCGGGACTAAAGTTCTTCTTCGAGAAGTAGGCGCAAGGGTTATAATACTCCATTATCGTCATATTGCGACAGCATTCCGTCGGTGGCCCAACCTGATGAATCGGCTTCTATGATTGTCTCCCACTCAGAGCTAAATTGCATAAGTACCGGTGCTGTGGTGTACATAGTCTTAAGCTTCTGAAAGCTTTCTCATGTGCCAGTCCACTTGAATACTTGGCCCTTCTGCGTAAGGTTCGTCAGCGGTCCCACTAACTCTGAGAAGTTGCGTATGAAGCGTCGGTAAAAGTTGGCAAATCCTAGAAATGACTGCATCCCCCTGCTAGCCGGTCGGAAACCACGCGCAACTGCTTGCAATACGTGTCTTCCTCTTTTACTGTAACCATTCGGTCGGATAACTCGAATGATAGAGTGGCCCGCAAGTAGGATTTTTTGACGTCATCCTCCCAACTATAGGCTCGGCCTTCTAACAAGGTTTGGTCGAATTCGGAGAGAAACTCTCCGAGTTCACGATCTTTTTGTCGCATAAAGCCAAGCTTGCGCCTAGCTTTCTCCCTTGCTTCTGTGTCCGCAAAAGCTGTATCTAGCTTCTCGAAGAATTTCACCAGTGTTAACTCCGCCGGCCGATTGCAGTAAGCGTCCATCAAAGGCTGGATTCGCTGAGCGGCCTTGCCCTGGAGATATCCAAGCCCGTAACGAATTTGGGCCCCCTCGCTGCCAATAAGGTCCCCTTCCTCCACTAATTTCCCTTGCAACTGGTCTTGAACACCGGGAAAAGGGTACGGTCGGCATTATCGTAAAGTTGCACTTTGATAGCTTGGCGACGAGGGGTAGCTACTGTGGATGTCATCAAGGTCGGTGTTGTTGGCATCGTTAGGTTCTGCGTTGAAGCTAATCGGTTAGTTTCTAGCTGGCTTAGCCTACCGACCAGGAGTCCCATCGCGTTGTTCTGCTGCAACGTTGTAGCGCGCTGTAGTATCTTATTCTGCATAGCGATTTGTTGCTGCATAGCGTTGTTCTACGCAGCTAACTGCGCCAGGATTGCCTGCAGGGGTCTATCGGTTGCTGGGGTTGACCGTCCATCCTACTCGGCTTTACTCTGCTCTGCTCAGTACAACTGATAACTGTGGTAATGGGAACGATTCCTAACGTGAAAGGGATAAACCTCTTATATTAACTTACTGCTAAGCTAATGTACAAAAGGAATCGTTAGGAAAAGAAAGAGAAGAGGACATTTCCCTACGCTCCTATACTATGGCATTTAAATCGACGCTGTATCCCTTTGACTCAAATGAATTGGCTATTTTGGTTCACTAGGCGTCGTCCCGTGACTACGGGTATACCTGTCTAACCATAGCATGGATGACTTAATCCCACATGACCTCGCGCAAATAGCTGTTGGATTTTTTATATAGTCAGTCCTTAACTAGGTTCAGTGGCGAAAGACTCTTCATGTATCTAGCGAAGCCTCACCTTGCAATCAGATAGAATCAATGAATCCAAGAGACTAGTTGCCACACCCGTTTAGTACCAACAATACCATGTATCCTTAGGTACAATTATTATCCTCCTGCGTACGGAATGGAGCTATCAGACAAAAACATACTCCCTCAGCTTGGGTATCGGATATAAGAGAGAAGTGCTCAACTTGCAGACAGGAGAAGGCGAATATCCGAGCACACTTTTCAAGTTCTACAGTCTATTAGCTAACATCGTTACTAGCGAAAACCGCGTGCTGACTAGAATACTACTATCAGTGTTGGGTACAAAGAAAGACTTAATACAGCGATCATATCGTGGCTCATCAGAGAGAATATCTTGCCTCAACCTCATTCATTGTCAAAGGGAAATGTGTAGTAGGGGTGGAAGCGGGATATGAGCGAATCTATATATATATATCCCATCCATATATAGTCTTTAAGGGCTTCAACGCTGGTCATAAATAGAGATTACTATTATATATCTGCGGAGGATAATCGTAGAGCACTCGAAACAGAAGAGAGAAAGAAAATAAGACTGTAGCGTTAGCTCTATGACCAACACTACTCCTATGATAGTACCACGCTTCCAAAGTGAAATCGTCGATCCCGACTAGACGCTTGGATACTTCGTTAACAAAGTGAGACAGCCCAATTTCTTGCCTTCCATAGGTACGCCTTTCTTGTCAAGCCAGTCTATCACCGAATTTAAGTTGACATTTAAAAGTTCCAGCCTTTCACCCCAATCAAGACCAACCCGCGGGGGGACACCAATGATATTGTCTAGGGACCCTTGGAAAGGCTGAAGAATCTCTTCATAAATTTCATATCCATTTGCCACCCATATGTCCGCTAATTGAGTAAAATGAGCAGGTATCAAGGACCCGAAGAGGAGGTGGTGATGCCAGATATGGCAGCGTGGAAGCCGCCAAGCACGGAACCATCGGCATTCACAGGGAGATCAGCTAGTATACTAGTCCCCTGGTCAAGGGAACTAGTTGGCGTCAGACGTTGATACATTCTCAACTGGCTTTCTAGGGGTCAGTTGACGGGGCCTCCACTATCATTTCATCCCTCCATCCTGGGATAGAAACTCTCCCGTACAGAGGGTCGTAGTCGAACAAAGTAGACTCCGATAGTGGTGAAATTTAAATTTAGCCTTCTCAGCATTTGCCAGATACTCATCTGAGCATTGAACTACCTGGAACAGAGTCCCGCGAAACGATGCATTTCCCCCTTCACACTATTCTTAAGCTCCGCATGGTAGGACTCAATAGGGTTCGTGGTCGAAATCTAGGGATTATTAATTTATGTGCTACTTATACATATAAATAGGAAAAGGCACTCACCTGCACTAGTAAGGGAACGGAATCACGAACGTATCGAGCCCAGAATTCGGTGCAGCCCTTTCAATTATTCTCAATATAGGTATTTTCTTTATCGCCCACTACTTCTAGAGCAGCTTTGATAGACTCTATACATCCTGCTCTAGTGCGCCGCATACACAGCGCGTCAATCATAATATTTATATGCCGGTGATTTTCCCAATTTCCGTAATAAAGTCCTCTGGGAATGCACCGTACAGAGCAAGCACTGGACGGGCGGTTCCATTCCTTCAAAGGCTCCATGAAAACCCTTTTGTTCTAAGGCAGAGTCATCCGTCAAGAAGTAACGAAGATTTCATCCCCCGTCCCCACCGCACCAATCCCTGATCTCTTTGAGACACTGGATCATGATGCTAGCTTCCAGCCGTTGCGTAAAGAAGTGTGCGGCAGGAATCCAAGACCCGAACTCATCCCGGACAGCTAGCGTATAGGATTTAGCTCGAATACAACAGCCACTGCTGGAAATGGCGTGGCATACCATTCTTCCTTATACGTGTTATATGTTGACTTTGTTAGCGTAAGAACTTCTCATTCCCGTAGAGGTTGAATCATCGATCGCCAGGCAAAAACCAGGCCTGGTGGAGGTGAACCTTTGTAATCCACTTGAAGAAAGACCGAATACCACTCCACTCTGTGCGTCGGGAGCCACTCTAGCGCCTCATTTACCTGCATCGCGGCCGGAACTTTGCCTACTGTATGGCGCGGTTTGGCCGCGTGAATACTCCGCCGGTGAGCTGTGTTCTGAATATCCTGAACGCTGAGATGGCGTCCTCCAGCCTCAGTTAAATTTAGCCAGGACGCGCGATCTTTTCCTTTGCCCTTTGTTACCTCAATTACAGCTGAGAACCCCTGTAAAATCCGGCTCTCAACCTAGGTTTGGATTCCATCATTGAGCTTGGTATCTAACTTTGATATGGGGTGGTTATGATACCCAGTTATCTTATACTCCCGGGAGTTAGAAAGAAGGTCCCGGACTTTTGTCAGCTTCGCCGGGCAGCCCATTCCTTCTCTCATATTTCTCTTCCTGTCGGTATATGTAATAGGTGAAATCACGTTGACTAGGAGCCTTAGTGGTGATTAGTCAGTACCACACTGTAAATAAATCCTCTCCATAGCAGTTCTTAGAAACACAGACACCAGCACTAGTATAATATAGATTGTACTGCTGTTGCATGTCTCACTTCGGTACGTGAGCGTACCGACACTTCCGCTTGGTGATCCGCGCGGCTGTTCCTTGCGAAAGCGACAGTCCCAATGCGTGCGGCGCACCCGTTTCCGCTTCGGAACGTGCGGGGCTTTGTGCCTTATCCAGAAATTCGTCACAACGGTCAGTACTGCTCCTACTGCTCCTGTGACAATGTTACCGTCTCTCCCACACTAAGCTAGAATAGTCGTTGGCGCCACTGGGATAGTTCTAGAGGCGCAAAGAAGTCAGGCAAAATCTCTAGCGTCGAAGCGGATGAAGACGCGGGGTAAGGGGTTAGAGGGTTAGAAGGTAGTGATGCAGCAGAGGATACAACAGAGGGTTGCAGGATGGCTGCAAGAGTAGCTTCAGATTCCGTCTCAAAATGGCTGGGCGGCTGCATTCCGCCTTCATGCAGCTCTGCCAAGGGCAGTCTGCCCGCCATTTGGGTATTGGGGCCATCATTATTGTTAGGTATCTCCATATTATTAGAGACCAATTCGCCTGTAGTAATTCTAGTTACGACGCTATTCCATAAAAACTAATTACCATCGACTTACCCTGAGTCCTGATAGTAAACACCGCGCTAATGTTCAATTGCCCTAAGTCAGCTGTTGTACTTCCTCCCCTACACTTATTTATCAAGAGGTTATTGAGACGACCCAGTCTGGATTTTCTCTGGCGATCCTGAATCGTTGTATGAACGCCTAACCAGCTTCTGTGGACCTCGCTGAGAAAAGGATATTTATCGCGTCAATGGTGCTGGACTGGGGCTCTCATCAAGTTGGTTTATTAAGTCAAAACAATCAAGTGACTTGATCGGACTTAGTCGAATTCTGCCTATGTTTGCCTGAATTCTGCCTCGATCCTCTTTCTCACCCGATAAAAGGGCTTTCCATCACTTCCTTTCACTTGGCACCTCGAGATCTGGTCCATTCCTGTAACGCTTTTCCGAGCCTTCGCGAAATAAAATTCTCCCTCTGGATAGAAGGGAACATACACGAAAGGGAGATGACTTGTCTTGGCAATATACCTTGAGTGTTGGCTGCAGCACAAGACCTCGAAGATCTGAGCTTCTACTTTATAAGGATAAGTTCTAAAGCAATACCTTTGGATGAAATTTTGGGAACGCAAAAATGGCACCGCACCGCCTCCACTCAATTAGCTTTTTTCCGTACGACCTGCATGAAACTGGTCTTCGAACGATTCTGAATGGCAGTACGACACTTTGAGGAGTATCAGGCTGGACAGCATCTATACGAAAACAGGGAGCCGGCGAAGGAATGCGATCCTATACAAAGCTGGAGCGCATTTCGCTACACAGCGTGAATGAGCATGTGGATTGCAGCAATGCCAGAGAAGTCAACAACTAATCTAGAAAAATATATTCTCCATGAGAACTTAGTGAATTATACGGTCGAGAAGTGTACGATATCGAAGCGCAGGGTCCTGACTACTCCCCTCAGACTCCCAAGCTACATTTACTGATTTTTGGGAATTCGATGATTTTGGAACTGACCTCGGAAAGACTGGCGTTACGGGGATGCTAATCGACCTGGACCTTGGCAAGGAGCTCAGCAGCGGATGCAACAGCCCACGTTGTCGTACCGGCACGATGGAGTTCATAGCCATTGAGGTGCTACTTGGGATCTCTTACACATATCACTGTGATCTCAAATCGTTCTTCTATATTCTTATCTGAAAGTGTGCCCGCCGTGGCTGGTGTGAGGACTGGCCGAAAAAGAGCAAGCTACGCGCCTGATATACAGGACATTGTGAGAGTTAAGCTTGGTGATATGAGCAAGGCGGAAGATAAGGGATTTAGATTCGTCTTGAGAGAGTTTCCACCAGTATTTAACTGTGTAAAGCCGCCTTGCAGGTCGTCGTGCAGAATCTTATTTCCTACCCATGAAATTGAAATCTTCACTGGGACCCCCAAAAATCCGGAGATTCTATATGGGCCGATAATCCAAGCATTTGATGAAGCTATTGAAGGATATGCTATTCTCTATCTAATGCGGTAACGGATAATTCCGGACAAGAGGACGTGACTTTAGTTGCTTGTATATGATATATTATTATAATATTATTATACACGTTTCAAGGACATGATCTTAAAGGGTCCAGCATGCTGTGAGACTATGGTTTTGAGTCGGTAGTATTTGGCCACAGAACATGGCCACTCCAACCTGAGCACAAGACCATGGAATCTATATAGAGAGGTCTTACGGCTCCACTGCGAGACTATTGCGGTCGACGTATACGTGAAGCAAATGTATTAAATAATTGGATTAGCACTGCCTATGTGTAACGTATTCAGACGAGACAAAATCATAGTATTAACCGCTTTCATGGTGGCAAATGAATATACGATCCAACTTTCGATCAGATTAGCATGACAGAAAAGGATATTTGGTGAGGCAGGAATTTTGCTAGGCGTTGTCAAGTTCCGCGGACCCGAACCCATCAGCATTCTAACAGCTTTTCTGTTCTGTCATCATTTTGATCACGACCGAGTCTGAAAAGCTCTTGTTGAATGCGGTAAAAGGTTCCGCGATTTGGCTGATATACACCTTGGCCACTGCAATGGCATTGGATTGACTGTGAACAAAGGTGAGATCGTCAAGATGCAGATCAACAGCCGTGTGGTGGACGACGCAGCCTTCTTTTGTATTCCAAACCCCGTGTCCAAGACACCTGGACAAAGAAATCTGGTTTGGTAGCTATTGACCTGGACTCTATATTTAACGTAACAGAAAATGGGGGCGTGAAGAATAAAGAGAGAGGCCAATTAACTAATGATGACTTACGATACTATTCCACCCCTGGGCATGTACGATGTTAATTCAGATGTAACGTAAAGGGGTTTATAACTATTGATTATCTTATTAAGCTTGGGTAGACTTTGTTTATGATACTCCTATTCATACATGTAGTCAAGACCCTCAGAAATTGAGGGGGGTGTGATAAATAGATGACCTTAAGTAGAACCAGGTTTAACACAAAGCCTTGGGAGCAATTATCAATAAGATATTTGATATTGGGGGCGGAAAATTACGAAGCCGGAACATAACCCTCATGTCTGACGTATTCATCGGCTATATCACGAAGTCCATTTAAGTTAAAATTGAAGAGCATGGTCGGATTTTGACCGGCTGGAAGTGAAGGACCAAACAATTGGCTTCTTGTAATCTGGATAGACTGCGAGGTAGCGACTGCTGCAGGTGGAGAGTGAAATATTGTCTATAATACTGATCGTAGTGAGTGAAAAATTTAGTAAGTTAATAACTTACTTCACGTCATAAACGTCGCGGGTTCTGAAAGGGATCCAGATCGAAAACTTCCACTTTACCCTTTACCTGTCCTGCTGAGGTCTTGGTCCATTTCAATATAATTACTACTTGCACAGATCCAGCACCACCGGAAAGCCATAAGTCTCGATCGTGATAGAGTTGCGGAAGACTTTCACTCCAACCACTTTCAATAACTAACGTTGGGAGAGACATTCCTGCCGGTGTGATACACTGGTCAGGCTCCTTACGCGACGAGGCGTATGGTGGCTGAAAAGATGTGAATCCTAATACTTTTAGTCTCGCATTACAGAAAACACGAATTGAGAAAAAAGGGAACAGAATCACTTACTCGTACTACTTAGTATACGAAGATCGCATGCTTCTTGTAGAGTTAAGAATCCACTTGCTTGCCAGGCCATCATGCACTGTGTAACACACGAAGCTATATAATGGACTAAGCCGTAATGTTGAGTATACACTCAAAATTTCTATGACCTTTTGGTCGAGTGGTGTAGCCCGTATAAAGGCCTAGCGGGTGCGCATTACACACTGGAACAGCCATGGCTGGTGGCTATCGTGGATCCGAGAAGGCATCAGAATGAGCCCCAGGGTACTCAGAAGGGAGTTGTAGCAAAGCCTATTAGTTTTTGATAAATATTAATTAAGACTCTTATTATTGATATTGAGATCAAACTGCTTGCCTGAGGGTTCTATTCTCCTTTCGATGATCAAGCTCCTCGATGACCCCATAAGCTGTGCTGAGGTTGTAGACAAGAGTGCGTTCTTCCGTCACATGCGATAACTCACTCCATATAAGATTGATCAACTTATTCTTAGGCAGCGTGGGTTCAGTGTCGGAGCGAAGCGTGACTCGGCTGGGTGGGGGACTGTCCTTGTCACTACCTATTTTCGGAAGCTTCGACTCTGGTTGAGTCGAATTACAATCTGCGGTCTTAGAATCAACAGCTTCTTTGGCGGATATAATTAAAGACGATTCGTTAATAACTGGGAGAAGAGAAAAGAAGTATTGTAATGGCCAAGATCTAAAGCTTCAAGTAAGAGAAGTGTTGAAAAGTTATGTGAATTATTTTATTATGATCAAAGAAAACGAGGGAAATTGATAGGACACCGCTAAATTCTTTTAGTATAAGCCTGAAAAACACATACAGTCGATGTTACCACTAACACTTTAGTGACAGCTATAACATTTCACCACCATGTTCCCAACTTATTTACTGTCAGTGTTGCTGACGCCTAATAAATAAATCCTCTAGAGCCAAGCCCAAAAATCTATTCCCTATCTAGATGGGGCCAAAGCCTCATATGGGAACTCACAGAATTGTAGTTAAGAGTGGAATAGTGACTCTATTGTAGAATAATAATCATTCTTTGATGGGATTCGGAAAGAACAATCTTTGTTGTATGCACTGTAATGCCTTCTCCCAAGTCCCCGTCACCAGCCTCAACATCGCGACCATTTGTACCAACAGTACCGCCCGGTATCGCTTCACAAATTGGGAATCCGAATCTTTTAACCTTGCTGCTATCTCAGCAAGGAACAACTCTTCCTTCGAGTGCCAGAAAGACTGCCTCCGCCGGAGAACCCTGATGAAGATGGCCACCTTGCCTACTTAGTTGAACACGTGGTATTCACTGAAGGTAGTGACTTGGAAGAGACTACCGATGATGAGGATGAATGACTAGCAGTTCGGGAACAGTCTCCTTTATAGGTTCTGTATGCTCAACATAAGAAATAGAATTTCGGGCTTGACAACGATGTTGAAGTTTGGCGTCAGCTACACGGTGAGTAAGTTGACATAGTGGTGAAATGTTTCGGCTAGCACTAGTATGTAACATTGGCTGTATGCATTTTTCAGGCTTATACTAAAAGAATTTAGCGGGGGTGTCCCTATCCGTGAAGGCTCTACGCAACAATCAGCAAAAGCTCCGCCAACCTTGGCGGTAGCCAAGCCGGAACGCGAGAGCGCGCAGACAAAAATAGTCTAACAAAAATCACGTGCTCCAATTTTTGAAGGCATGTGAACCAAAACCTGCATCACGTGTATATTCGCTTTGCAAGAACTGACCGACAGTGTATTTTTGTATCTTATTGCTAATTGGTATCATCCTTGGACAATCAACCATTTTACCACCTACGATGAGCCCTATGCCATTCCTCTCATAACACTCCGTCTTGACACGACTAGGGTAATCTCGAAGACTTCTTGCATTATGCAATAAATGAAATGATGGCCACCTTCAAAGACGCTGGATTTCCACCATCAAATGGCCGGAGATTTGGTTTACCCGGTTCCGTATCTTTTCATTGTAAATAGCTTCTAATCTTCCCTTCCCTTTTCATAGATATAGACAAGAATTAAGATTTTATGATTATTGACCAACCCTGTGTGTATACACAACCACCGTGTTTTACCAACAACCCCCTTACCTGTCGGGCTCAGGACGCTGTTTGCTAGTTCCAAGCTTTGAAGGACAAGAATCCGGACGGCCTGGTGTATGTTTGGTTGGAAGCTGTGGGCACAATATGCTCTGGAGAGACTTTAACCTGAAGCACCCAAACTGGCAGATTAGCGCTACTCTTGGATCCTTTTGTGAAATGGACCTCCCATCATAGGCTTGTGCTTACATTAAAACCCAGCACCGACGCGGGGACAGCACTATTTGACCTAGCCTCGAGACAGAAGTCGCGAAGGAGCTGCACACTTCGTCAGATCACTAGACGCTCCGAACTGTGATTGCTCTCTAGGGGCCTGCCCATAGTGTAGGTGCCAAGTAGCGTTTTCGTCTCAATACTACCACTCCAGATGATTTCTAAGGAGCCTTAAAAGCTGTTCTTCCTCGGGTGCAGGTATGGGCACACTTCCTCAGCAGGTCCTCCCCAGATCAGCCGGACAAACTGGCAGAGGGAGTTGTCGAGGTTGTCGCAACCGCCTTAGCCGCTTCAACGAAAAGGACTACCGACTGGCGCCGGGCGCCTGTGGTGGGACCAGGGCCGCAGAGAGGTGATAGCAGCACGGCTGCGAGCGCGTGCTGCCTCGGACCCTGATCGTGAGGCGGCTACCCAGGCAAAGAAGGACTTCAAACGGATCGTGCGCGGGGCAAAACGGGAGTTCTGGCGGCAGAAAATAAATGATGCATCTGAAAGCAGGGATATTTTTCAAATGGCTGGGTAGGCCCATCCCACTAGCCAGCACGACTCGCTGCCTCTAAGGGATCCCGAGTCGGAGGCCACTTACACGGGCCCAGAAGATAAACGCCAGCTCTTAATGCGCACGCTAAGAAGACATTCCGATAGCTATCCCAGGCAGTGATCCACCTTGACGCTTGCACTTGCCTCCGATAATGTGAGGAGAGGTAGAAAGGCGCTGCTCTCCACAAAGGACTCAATGCCGAGTCCTGATGGATTTCAACGCAGTCAGTCCAGCGTGTCTAGGTGCATATTTGAGATCTCGTCTTTGCCCTCTTCAAGTAGTACCCCGAGCTCGGGTGGCACCCAACCCCGTTTCGCACGGCGACCTTGGGAGTGTCAAAGCTATTACAACCTCTCTGACAGCCTAGCTTATTATGCTGTGGAAATTCTCCAACCTGGCTGGAAATGGAACTGGTTGCGCCAAGAGTTGTTAGGTGATTCCGATCACTACAGAAATACGAGAAAGGCAGCAAAACAGCTCTCGGAAGAAGGCTAGCGATGCCTACAGCAAAGCGCCGAATGTGAGCGAGTTTTCAGTAGTGCAAAGCTATTGGCTGTAGAATATCGAAGCTATCCCCTTCCAGTACAATTGAGGCTAATGAGTGCCTCAGAGCTTGAGAACTCCACCGACCGGGCAAGCCAGGGTCAACAGCCGGCCACCCAGGTAACCATAGGAGGAAATTATGTCGGTTACGCCGAATCCAGCAAAGAGAGCGCTGAGACATATACTATCGGGTGGCTACTTGATCGTAGTATATCATATGGTGGCGGAATTTCAAAACCAACCGTGAAGCATGCCGCTATTCTCAGACTAATAATATATTGATAATGAAAATATCTTATGGTGGCGCTACGGATCGAATAGGGGGCTATCCCTTCAATCATTGTAACCAATTTAGACTACCTAAACTAACCCCATGATGACCCATGGGTTGGAATTCCCATCAGTGCCTCAGACATTCCGTGCTATAGAGAATATTTCCACATTTTTGCCTTAGGCAGAGCACTGCTATCTTTTAAGTTATTACATCGAACCACCAGATTTAGAATACCGAAAACTTTTCGATTACTCAAAAATCCGCCTAAATCTGCAGGCATACCTAGGTTGTGATACTATCATAGTATCGATATCATACATGCGATGATACTAATGTGTCTCTTATTATCATTATTAGTAGCCTATGATATCATAACTTTCCACCCCAACTTCTCCTATCATCCATCCCATCTACCTTTGTCAATTAACGGTAAATCTATTCTTATCACTGATATGGCCCCATGCTCCAGAGAACGCCAGACCCGATCCTCCAGGGAATAGCTAGGACCACAATCCATCTTAATCAGACGGGCCAAAATCCTCGAGCTCATGATACAGTTATCACTCGGCGAGGCCACAGTTGGTGATGACGATCGATCGCGCGGATACGGCTGAGCCGATTGGTCTTCGATTATGTCCTACTCTGGAGATAAGCGGCGCATATTGAAGACACTACCTTGAGGATAGTTGCCATCTGATTGTTATCGTATTACCCGAAATGCCCAGTCTGACCAATTGGGAATAATTCTGATCCCAACTTGGTTTGCCAAATGAACGAAGAAGCCAAAGAGAACATAGTATGACAAGCCACCTATCTATGAGATACACAATATATGTAAAGCAGAGTTACAATACCAAACCGAGCAAGTGCCAACTTCATGGAAGGGAATGGAATTCCTGGAGTCTATTATTTTGCTGACAGCCCTAATGAAAAGAGGGTCAGAATAATTGCAAGATTGCTGAAAACCTTTAAGGAGACCCCATTGGACAATTCTCTCTTAGAGAACAAAAGATGGATTATGATGCCCGTTATATTTTGTTTAAGATGATTTAAAGGTGTAGAACTTCGACGCGGAACATTTCACCAAAAGATGATGGCAATGGCCGAAGAATTCCAATATTCATGCCATTACTCAGAGGGTGATGTTGGAATCCCGTTAATAATCAGAATTTCCAATGCTTCTTGACTCAAAGATGGTTGAGGCTAGGTGGTGCTGCCATACCTTGTGACAGATATCAAGATCAAGTACGGGACATGTTTAATGCAACGGTGCCTTAGGATAGGATACGAAAGCTGGGAGCACAACAGTTATGGATGAGGCTAGAGAAAGGCCACGTGGCGTCTAGCAATGATGACATATAAGAATGGGAGACCGGATCCTGCCTCCTTTATCTCATGGGAGGCGTGCCACCGCGACGACTACTCACATGAGATTCTAATCAGATGTACACCTCATTTTTCTGCCAAACTAACTCCCGAAGCTCTCTGCCAAGCGAACTGGCGGCTGATACGAGCGGTCTCAATGAGTCCAGCCGATGTTCGAAAAAAATCAGATTATATCAGGTCTATAAGAGAGAGAAGAATCCTATCCTTGATAATTACTAAGAACAAAGGATTATTAAATGGAAGGAGAGTAGTAAACCTACGAGAAAGAAAGAAATTGCAGGGGAAGTGGAAATAAAGCATGTGTGACAGACAGCCAAATCTAATATGAACTAAAGAGGGAAAAGGCTCTTGATTCGAATTAGGTGCTGTATTAAACTAATAGGATACTATATCTTGCTTTGGGAGAAATGATAGTAGTACCTGGCAGGCTGGTTCGTAAATGTCTCGGATAGCTCCTTATAGGAAGTTTTCTTAACCCGTGGAGATATCACTTAATAGAAGAGGTCAGGAGGCAACCGCCGCGAGGAACCTCCAGTTGCTGGCTTACTAGAAGAATTGAGGCCATAATTGGCCCATTTAGGAAATCTACACTAGGCACTAGGTCCCTCCAAACTCAGCCTGAAGCGACATATATATTAATTTAGAACTAGAAATAACGTAAAATAATTCTAGGTTAGGTTCTTAGTCGATCAATTGATCCGATTCTCCATAATAACTAGTGGACCACCACGTTTATTTTTATTAGCTGTAAATTATGGCAATAGCCCAATAAACGATGTTGAATCTAGATAGCTCCGGTGGATTCTGGTATTGGCAAATTATAAAATGGGATCGTAGGCAATGACATTTTGTGCCTATTAGTAGCCTAGTATCGGTCCGACTCGAGGTTGGTGTTCCCACGCCGCTACGCTAGGCTATCAATAGGCATAAAATGTCATTGCCTGTGATCCCACATTACAATTTACCAATACCAGAATTAATTGGGGCTATCTAGATTCAATATCGTTTCTTGAACTATTACCGTAAGTTATAGCTAATAAAAATACACATGGTGGTCCACTAGTTATTAGTGGAGAATCGGATCAGTTAATCGACTCAGTGTTGTGGTGATCAATCAAGAACCTAACCCATTATCTTACCTAACTCAGAGCTATTTTTAATTCTACATTAATATATTCAATAATGTCGCTTCAGATTGAATTTGGAGGATTCTTGTGTAGGTTTCCTAAATAGTATAGGGTTACTGCACTGGTCAACGGCCCCCTCAACACTTCTATTCTAATATGTGGGGCTGCGACTTCATGGCTACAATACACCATAACATAATAAGCCTAATTATAATAAAGTTCTATTGAGTGCACCCGTGTTGGCCTGAGGCATAAGCAGCATTACCGCTATTACTGCTACTCGTACTTTCTCTTGGCGAAGGGAAAATGATGAGGCTATCAAAGTATTTCTGAAGGGTTCTTATAGTGCATGTGTGTATTTTCTTAGGGAGATTATGCAGTTTTTCAAACAAAACAACTTCCCAACCATACCATCTATAAACTTGGTGAATAGCACAAATTAATCGCGGAGAGCTGCTCTATAATATTTTGACATTTAAGATTCTGATATCAAGGGGAAAGTACATGAATCTAAGCCGGAAGCGGAGGCGCCGGCCCTGGGGCGCGATTAGTCGCGCAAAGTAGTAAACTGTTGTGGAGCCCCAGTAAGACACCTTCGGCTTCGCAGAGGACCAGTAAAATAACAAGTATCCTGAGATGAGTAGCGAAAGCAGTATCGTCAATACCCATGCTTGAAAATAATTATTATTAAATCTATTTTACACCTGATGCGGATCCCATCCGGGCCCATGCAGGCGACGCGCTCTCTAGGTGGGACAAAACCTTATGCTCGACATAGGAAAACCCAGGTATACCCCGCGCCGGCGGCAAGGCCGCCGCCTACCTTCCCTTCAGCTTCGTGTCTCTGTAACCGCTGTATCCAGAGGCCAGCTATGGGGCCCTCCATCTACCCCTACTCCGCCTCTTCAACTCTTCCTTCACCACCCCCCAGTGGCTAGAGCGGTCGCCCACCCACTCCGGTCCGCCTCCAGCATCTCCTTCGCAGTACTGAACTGGGGAAGCACCCCCTAATGGATAAGCCATGACGTGACTGCCTGTAGCCCCCTCCCCGTATTGAGTATTGTGGTATAGTCCGTATAATAGTCCATCGTGCCGGGCATCGTGCCGGCAGCGGCCAGCATCCGGTCTCTACCCTCAAGGTTAGGGCAAAACATGACCACATGTTTTGGCGCTTGCCTTTCCCATCCGTACGGGCACCTCGCCTCTATGTCCGGTACCCCAACTATGCAAGAAGTCATTGAAGCCCACTGCTCCCGTCCGGAGGCGGGTAGCCGTCGTACTCTCAGGCCTGCTGAGGGAGCCATGTAGCCTGGGCACCCAAATCCTCCACGGGGTTTGCCATGCTGGAGTCAGCTTCCCTCGGGAGGCCTGGAGCTACTGCTCCTTCCACCTGGGCCTCCGCCAGGTGTCCATTAAGTATTTTCGCGTCCTCAGGCCTCCGACTCTCCCGGCCCGTAGCCCCCGGGCGTCGCCACCTTCTGTCGTCCCGTCTGCTACGCTGCTCCGCCTCGACCTCGCAGGCCCTAGTGATATCTTGTGTCACTGCCTTTGCTTGGCCCAGGAGGCCCTCCATTGGGCTCGGCGGCCGCGGCAGCCGCCGGTCCCTTCTAGGCGGCTGGTGTCGGCTCCACAGTTTGTCGCATGTCCGATTTGTAAACCCCACTACTGGGCGCGTCTCCAGCTTTAACGCGCGTCGCATGGCAGCACTCTGCACATATAGTGGGAGGGGCTCGACAGCCGCCTCCTTCTCAAGCGCTCTGACAGGGGCTCGCTTGTACGCGCCGGTGACTTTCCGAAGGCACTTATTCTGAAGCGCCACCAAGGGCTGTAGGAGGCAGTTGGGAGGCGGCCTTCCCTTCTCCCCTGCCCAAACCTCACTCCCATACACCATCGTAGGGCGGACCACTGCTATGTAGAGAAGACGGGATTTACTAAAACTAGGACCCCAAGTAGACCCTACTATTTGGGACATGGCTTCAAGCTGGGCTGCCCCCTTGCGGGCGGCCTTTTGTAAGCTTTCTGTCTACCCGCACCCCCAGGACCCGTAGGGAGTCGACCGGTTTGCCGTCGAGAACCGCCGCCTGTTGCGCCGTGTGAAATGTATTAGTTTATACTTGTCCGGGGCGAACTTGCCCCCATGGCGGCGTGCCCACCAGAGGCACTTTTCATGAGCGGTTCTAGTTGTCGGCAGTTCCCGGCTGCCGTGGGGCCCCATACAAGGAGGCTCGTGTTATCAACAAACCCTAACTCGATGACACTACTCAAGTCATTGTCGAACATCTCTAGCAGTTCACTCGCGGATAGCAAGAATAGAACGGGGGATAACGGCAAGCCCTGCGGTATACCCGTTTGCGTTGCGATGACCTCGCTTGTGTAGCCGCTAAAGGCCGGTTGCGTCTTGCGACCAGTGAGAAATCCACGAACGAAGCTGACAATCCATTCAGGGAGCCCCTTCCTCCGGAGAATCCATAGGAGACGGTCATGGGACACTTTGTCGAAAGCCCCTTTGAGGTCCAGGCTGAGCATTGACACAATGAACTTTGGGTTGCGGGCCCAGGCTGTGTGAACCACATCCTTGAGGAGGGCCAATGCAGACAGTGTTGAGTGGCCGTTCCACGCCCCCATCTGTGTGTTAGGTGCGAGTACATGGCTTTCCACAGCGGCCGAGAGCCTGTCCGCCACTATCTTTTCCAGCACCTTGCCAAGTGTGTTCTCCAGAGCGATAGGACAGTAGCTTCCAGGGAGGGAGTAGTCCGGTTTATTCTCCTTTCGTATCACCACTGTCACTGTGCGTCGGAATTCCTCAGGGAAATAATTATTATTATTATTAATTAAAATAACGATTATTATTTTATTATTATAGTCTCTCTTGAAAGAATTTGTCTTCACCTCAAGCATGGATATTGACGAGACTGCTTTTGCTACTCATCTCAGGATACTTGTTATTTTACTGGTCCTCTGCGAAGCCAAAGGTGTCTTCCTTGAACCTGAGCCAGTGTGGACGGACATCCATCGAGGGACGGTTGTGACCTAGCAACTTTTGACTGGGGCTCCACAACAGATTTATTACTTTGTGCGAATGGAGAGGCCTATTTTCCTTACCCTGATTGAATCTTTACAGATTAATTACGGTCTGTCGGGCTCTTCACTCATTACGACTGCAGAGAAAGGACTAATCTTCCTCCACATTGTGTCGGAGGGTATATCCATCGAGAGAACCGCTTTCCTTTTCCAACATGCGAAGTCAACCATTCATAGGTAAGGGAGGCCTTCTTTTAGAATCAAGTAGGGACTTACCCACTTGTTTATCGGTAGCGTTTTTTACGAAGTTCTCCATGCCCTTCGACTGTTGTGCAGTGATGAAACGAAACCCCCTACCGGTTAAGAAGATATGCTAGACCGCATAAAAGAAAAAGAATCCCTTTGGCCGTACTTCCAGAACTGTATCGGCGCATTGGATGGCTCTCCAATATTCCTGAGAATGACCAGGCAGCTTGGAGGAATAGGAAGCAGGTGATCACGCAGAATATCCTCGCCGTTTGTAACTTCGATCTCGTTTTCGTTTACATTCTCGCTGGCTGGGAGGGCTCCGCTCATGATGGAAAAGCACTTTCAGCTGCAAGGGAACTGAGCTTTGAAGCCCCTCCTACCAAATACTATCTCGCTGATGCAGCATACTCGAACAATACAATAACGATGATACCGTACCGAGGGGTTCGTTATCACCTTAATGAATGGGCTAGGGGGGACCAAAGAACGGAAAACGCTTGCGAACTGTTCAACCTCCGCCATGCTACCCTAAGGAACCATATTGAAAGGGCGTTTGGGATCCTAAAGCGCAAATTCCGCATTTTGAAGAATGAAAGCGAATATTCTATCCAAACTCAAGTAGGTTTGGTATATGGGCTTGTAGCCCTCTACAACTATATTCGTCGTAGGCCATCCAGGGTGGAATGGAGAAGGTACGAAGGCATCGATGAAGAAGATGATGGGGTTCAGCCAGACCCCAGGGACGATGAAAACCCGGCAATGAACCCAAATACCAGGGCTACAGCGTCTGAGAATAGTGATATGGTTGCGCTCCGAGAGCGGATTGCAAGTTCAATGTGGGAGGACTATGTTTTTAATGAACGTCAATAGAACTGTCTTATTATTAGATACATTGATTAAAGTCAGGCCATTCTTCATCTGGGGGTTCCCATTCTGGCCCCTCTTCTAGAGCAGGCTCACTGCAGGCGTCGCTCGCACAAAGACTTTGTTCTGAGTCCGAGTCAGAAGCCGGAGATAAACGTATGGCTTTACGCGGGACTTGAGAAATCAGCCACTTCTTCTTCACCTTTTCCGACATATAACAGAAGGACATTGCAGTGGTCTCCTACTGAAACAGCGCCGGTGCTTTTATTCCCGCCCTGGGAGACAACCTTTCACCGTATTTTTCCCGGAAAAATTCTGTAGCACGCTCCGTCCACGTTTTACCCCTGTCCCCTAATGATTTTGCAATACTCGAGATTGAAGAGGCCAGCTCCTCGCGATATGACGTCCTTGACCGCTTTTCCTTGCGATCTCTCACTGGCAACACGTTTTGGGCTTTCCGTTTCCGGTTGGCGTTTGAATTCGATGTGCTTGCACGGGTCGCAGGCGTGCTATCTCCTGAAGGCGAACCGGCTTCATCATTTGACCCCTCTAGCGACCTATTAGGCTCACTCGCTGACACTTTGTTTCCCGTTGTAAGGCCGCCTATGGCAGCTGTGTCCGTGAAGAGTGCTTCCAACCAATTTAGGTTATCAAGTCGATTCGTCTGGTGCCACTTAGAGTCTGCGTGAACCCTAATTTCCTCCTCCCAGGCAGCTTCTGAAGCCGTCAATAATCCGGTGTCTGGATCAATGCCCCAACCAGACTTGTTCCGCAAGTAATCGAATCGTGTAAAAAAATTTTTAAGGTCTTGTAACTTCAACTTCAGCTGTTTAACCGAGCCTTCAATATTGAATTCGTATTTCAATTTAGCTGCCACCCTGGTATACACTCGGCTTTTAAGGGCCCCACTATCGCCCTGGGGGCCTTCGTTTTTGCAGTCGACATATTCCTCAAGCGCAACACAGAGGAGTTGGGGGTTTTCTTTCCACCCAGCCAATTTCTGGGATGGTGAAGTAGATGCGTGTGCGACGACCTGATCCCGTTTACTGCCATCCTGGACCGCCTACTACCTTGGGTTAGTCTACCGTCTATGAAGTGTTGTTATATCCACAGCGTCAAGACTTTCCTTCTTTCTTCTCTTTCTTATGCTTAGTATTCTAGTGGTTTAATACAATACATTCCTTAGTAGTGTTTAGTTTAGGTTTGGCTTTCACAGCTTGGGCCGAGGTAGGTGGTTGGGCGGAGGACATAATGCCGGATTGTCTTGAGGATATTGATCAGCGTTGGTAGAGATAACAGGTAATTTTTACAGTACAATTAGCCAATATCATGTAGGATAACAAGGATTGAGTCAACAAAAAAGTACATGAGTCGCGTCGGGTATTGTTGTATTTTATTATAGTAGCACGTCCTGTCACACCTTACTTGGTACGGCATAGTACGATGTGGTCATCTATCGGGTGCGAAAGTGACCGAACGCATCGAATATCGGCAAGTGAATACAGACCCACTTCAAAATTCATATTCACCTAAAGAATGGTGGCTAGTGTATTCGCAAAGCGGGTCCTATATTCACTTGCCGATATTCGCTAGCGAATATGGTGCCGACGGGCCCTAATATGACTTGACTTATTGAGAGCCCTGGTCAGCATGATTTAGATATGAAGCTTCTGCTTGATCTCCCATCTCTAACGCCTACCTGCCCCCAATTTTCGTTAAGTGTGAAGGGATACAAAGAATTATCTCAATTGGCTATGTAGAGCCTAAGAGGATTCGTTAAAGAAGGAAAGAGAAAGGAAAGTCAACAGAAGGAAAACAAAAGTGGTCTCCGGACATGCCACGGAGACGGACATATATAGGGCCGAAGGTAACCACAAATGGAACTATAACGAATGTAATTACATAAGTCTTTCTAAGAGGTCTTAACCTCTCACATTAAGGACATCAAACCACCACACTCCACACCATTGAAGCTTTTCTCCTGTTCTCACATCCTCCTATTGCCTAACAGTGCCACACACACTTTCTTTCCCACAGTCACCAGCGCCCACCACACAAAACGATATCGTAATTTCAAAAGAACATTGCAGTACAAATACTAGTACTTTTTTTGGTTATCTCGGAGCTTCCTATATCGCTTTTCATATGATGTCTGTGATATATTTTTATAAGTGGAGTAAATTTTATTTCAAAGTCTCACGTATGCGTCGTGATCGAGTCGCGTAAGAAATATCATACGTATCCTAGTTACTAGTCCGTGAGAATAGACGTGGCAGTTATCTTGCAAATATCAAAGATAGAATTTGGGAAGAACGTAATCCGGTATAAAGTAGATGTAACGATCGCTCAATCTAAGAAGAGAAAGAATGAATTCCTATCTCTATCTATAGGCAGCTATGTACTAAGAGATCAAACTTGCAGAAGGAAAGAAGGAAAAGACAAGAAGGTAGAGAAGAGAGGGCTTCTTATAGCTTGGGGATCTGAGAAAGATCCTCAGCGTTGTAGGAAGCTCCCAGCCTCTGTAGAAAGCTCCCAGCCTCTCTCTATAGGAAGCTCCCAGCCTCTTCCAAGAAAGAAAGAAAAAGAAAAAGAAAAAAAAGGAAAGTGCTATTTGAAAGAAATATCGCATTCGTTACAGCAGCTACTGATGAACTTGAATTTCTAGTTTTCAGCGGGTACGAAAACTGATTATTATTAGATGAAAACAAGTTTGGCCATGCCGATATAGATCCATTTTTCTCATACGGCTATTAAAGCATGCAGAGATGGTCCCGTTACCGATGTGAGCTACTATAGGCAGGGTTCCTGTAGCTGCAACTGCTGGTGCCGCGTTATCACTCAGCCTCCGAATTCTTTTCATTTCAGTCTCAGAGTCTAGTTTCGATGATAGGATTAGGGACTTACGCCCCGTATTGGCCAGACGCTGAACCTGAGCCGATTGCTTGCTTAAACGAGGCATGGTGACAGTGTTATGGTAGTATTCTTGATTTGGTATATAAAATAAAGGATGGAATGGAATATTTGCGGGGATTATTGCAGCTATACGTGCATGGAAACTAAGCGAGAAGATGTGTGCCACGTGATATCATCACGTGTATTATATTACCAATACTGCTAATTAATCAGAAAAATTGACCTGGTCCGGTTTTATATGTCCGCCACCATAGGCTCGGTATGGGTCATATGACCCACAACTTGTATATCTGTCTTGGTTTCCCCTCTAGAGTTCTGTTTTCCTTTCTTTCTTTCCTCACCGCCTTTGGATTCTTGTACGATCGTCGCCCCTTAGCTTAGTACAACGAATCCATTACTTATGCTTTGGGCTTGGGTCATCACAAAAGTGCCATTTCTTTGAGGCGTTATAAACGCCAACCTGGGGGAATAGAAAAGCAAGAACTATTCCAGAGATGCCATTCCCTCCAAAGTTATTAGGTAAAATAATTTTGTGTGGTTGAAGTGGTTAAAACCCCCTC
This sequence comes from Pseudotulostoma volvatum, assembly GCA_019804575.2. Classification (NCBI taxonomy): domain Eukaryota; kingdom Fungi; phylum Ascomycota; class Eurotiomycetes; order Eurotiales; family Elaphomycetaceae; genus Pseudotulostoma; species Pseudotulostoma volvatum. The sequence goes on along the minus strand of JAHQZX020000008.1, from coordinate 440,701 downwards.
CGCACTAGCAGCACTAAACGCCAAGGTAGCACATCATTGTGATGACCCAAGCCCAAAGCATAAGTGATGGATTCGCTGTACTAAGCTAAGGGGCGATCTGTACAAGAATTCAAAGGCAAAGAAAGAAAGAAAGAAAAACAGAACTTGGGAAGGGAATACAGGATAGATATACAACTTGCGGGTCATGTGACCCATATCCTCTCCAAGATGCCTCGTCCCTCAGGCATAGTTGAGTCCCGTCTAGTTCCTTCCTATCCACCTTGAAGTTCCCATGCCGAATCGAGCGGTATCGAATCAGGGTCAATTGTAATCCAAGAGTCGTACCGGCACCGACTGTGACCGCAGTCGGATCGTGAAGGCGTCATATATAATTAAATAACGGAATTCGAGTCATAAAGGTGTTGAGTGACATCGGCATCAAGTCGTAGGGTCATCGAATTCATCTCATCCTCTCATGAAACTAGCCAGCTTAGTCGTCCAGCTGCTAGGCTTCCCTGTCAATATCCATCTAAGTGTCCACCCATCTGGCGTTGTACCTCTCGATCTAGTGTCCATCCCTTTCCATCATCCGGTCTTGCATCCCTGTGCTCACGGGTTGCCGATCTTGCACGCCTTATGCTCACAGGATTACCGGCTAGCATCTTCCTATTCCCACGGATTGCTGGTCTTGCATCTCCCATGCTCACGGGGTCGCCGATCTTGCACCTTTCTAATGCTCACGGGGTCGAGGATCTGAGTTCGTTAAGAAGGTCTCATCGGGTCAGCGAAGGTGGACAGGGTCTAACAGTTCATTCGGGAAGCGAGGCTCAGGGAGCTACTAAAGACAGCTGGTTCATTGTCGGTAGGGACCATAGGCAAGGCGGCATGGTCGTTGTCATTCTGGCTGTATGGTGCCGGCGTTCGGAGACATACAGTTGGCCGGTCGTTCAGTCGATAGATATGACACAAAGTTGTTACCAACCCAAGGCCTTAGCGTGTATACAATCCGTAGGGGACGTTAGTCGGTCGGCAAGTTGCGTCCTCACTGAAAGGTAGTTGTAGGCATAACAGCGGTCGTTGTCAGTTATCTCACCTGCAGCGTGGCTTAGCTTAACGTGATCGCCTGGGAACAGCGCCAAGGCTGTCAGTCAGCGTGCTCTTCCGTTGCCCAAAAGGATCGGATAAAAAGATTGTCCTGATACTGCTATTGGCGATATCCTTGATCCTTTACCCCACAAAGGGGTGGGGGGTTAAGCCTGAGTAGGATATAGAAGGCCAGACGTGATTGGATGAAGTTGGCTTGATTTTATATCACTCTGCTCACTAACGCCAATGTATGGCAGGTCACAATTATCGCATACAATGGGGCCATATAACCTCCCCAATATATTGTAATAAAAAGGCCTTAGCTTTGGAATAGAGACCATCTACGGTCCGTAGAATAGAACCATAGGACTCAGTTTAGTCAACAATGTTAGTAACATTGAATATTTGCTGCTTCGCTCCCGATGAATGCAAGCAAGAGGGACAGTAGTGTCGGGAGGCAGTTGGCAGTCCCCAGGTCTTTAGAGAACAGAATGATAGAAAGAATAGAAATTATCCGCGAGTAATTCCTGCCTCCGGGCGTCCGATCTTCACGGTTCTAACACTGTAGGTGCAAAAGGCGAAATGATAAAGGTGCAACCCCTTTAATACATTTCATTGTCGCCCCTTGTTGAATCTGGATTTGACCAAAGATTCCCAGATTATACCGCGCTGATCGAGCCCAGCTGCTCTGCCCCTCTCTTTGTCTAACTGCATCTCGTATTGGACGCGGGCATCGTTGACGTGTACCAACTGTTTCGGCCGAGGGTGCAGCTCTTCGCTTGACTCAACAGCATTGACTAGGCCACTGCGGACCCTTATATTACTACGACCAGCCAACCCGATGAAATCAGAGAGAGACCCCCTAGGATTATTGTCGCTACCGTATCGTACCGATATAGTTATCTATATACCACCGGAGACGGCTGGCTTCACCGGCACTCAGCGCGTGATTGCAGCACACACCGTGTGAGTGTTCCGACAACTTATAACCCTCTTGTTTTTCCCCCTGCCACGACTTTTTTAGAGCCGGATTACTAGGTTCTGCAGTAGGTATGAGTAATAACGGAGGAGAGGATCGAAGGGCGGGGTAGTCTTTGACGAGGGTAGGTCAGGCGTATCTAGTTCAGAAGAAAAAAAAATCAAATCAGCACTACTCACTGAAGCTTGTATAGTACTCACCGTTAAATAGCGCTGGCAGCCCTTCGATGGCAGCAGACTCGTGCCGGTTAATGTTAACGGCAGCTTGAATAGCTGGAGGGGTATTCTGATGGATAGGCTATCACCGGACGGATAACTCGACACTTCAACTGTAGGATAATCCACAACGGTCACAAACGATGAGGTAACTCAGATTGGCGGTTGACTGCTTGCGAACACCGGACTATGTAGTACACGCCATCAAGTGTTCATATCCAGCTTCTAAAGCATAAGATCAAAGCATCTTTACATAATGCCTTAATACCCCGGTTAAGCTGAGAGGAATCAAGCGAAAATTCTCGGCCCTACAGTATATACTGTCATGGGGAATTAACACACTCGCGCTTTTGAGGATCTCGAAATAACTTCAAAATATGGCCCAGAGCAAAATATAAATATCACCAATAGATTCAGCAAATGCAACTCTACAATACATGTCTTCAAATTGTCAATGATGTTGATGGGATACAAATTTAAATGTGAAGCTGAAGATGGGCTTCGAACCTCCAATTCGCTAACAAATGCTAGATTGGTCTCGGAATCCAGGATTCCCGAGAACCCGACACCCGGCAGATCTCCCGATTCCAGCTGGGTACCGAGCCTATATCCACCAATCCGAGCTCATCAGAGTGAGTTCTCGATTTAGAATTTTACGGGTTTTACGCTCGGTAAACCCGGTAAAATATAATGGATAAATTAAATTTAGGGCTCTCAATAACGTAACCGGACACCGACATGGCCAGCTCGAATCCCCATACAGAATGTCAGTTTGCAGCCTTATATCTCAACTCCCACAACATATCCTGGTTTCTAGTGCTGAACTTTGTTTGTATATTGATAGAACTACATATTAGACGTGTAAGCCATTAGAAGTAATATAAACAGGTGCTGAGATGGGTGAGGTAAAAAGCTGGGTTTTGGTGGAGACACCCAAGCTGACTAGGATACCAGGACACCGGGCTGCCTACTAAAATTCAGGCAGCGCTAGATAGAGGCAGATACTACTTCATCTCATTAATTGAATCTATCTATGTACATTTGATGTATGCTCGGATTGATTCCAAATGTCACTATCATCATAAATAGACTGGGTCCGAGTGCATCCGCAAGCTACTGGTGTAGGCCAGGCTGAATCCTGTTTTGCAGCTTTATATCTTGACACCCACAGCACGGGATTAATATTGTTTACCGGCAAGGCCTAGCTGGCAGCATTGACTGCTTCGATTTCCGGGTTGAATAGATTTCGTGCGGCTGCCCTTTGTTTCCTCACCAGTAATGACTTTGGCCGTAGAAATCACACCCATTTGAAATTCCGTTCATCAACATTGTAGATATCTCGCTCAAGAATACCATATTTCTGTATGATATCATGAACACATTTGAACAAACCTTTGATAATCTCAGGATCTTCGCATCGCGCACGTTGATAATCATACTTTTCGTTGTATTTGAAGCGTAACTCTGAATGACGGTTAACATACCGAGTTACCCACTTTTCACTAATAGAGGCATTCTTTCGATTCAATCGGGCATAGAATAGTAGCTGGACGAGATATCGTACACTTAAAAGATGCGGAGGAAGACCCCGTTTATCAAGATCTAGAATCCATTCTTTCAGAGTAAGCTGGCGGCAGTCTGCTACCATACCTCCCTTTGGTTTTATTCCTTTAACGGGTGTTTTCATAGTTGATGAGGCATGTCAAATGCTTTTGCAGCCTTATTAATTGATATAAATCGGCCCTCGTTATAGGCTTTCAGGGCTAACTGGAGGCGCTCTTCTCTAGATCTATCAGCTATTGAAAGGCAGGGGAATAATATACTATGATAATAGTGGTTAAATGATGACTAGGATATCTTAAAGTTGTTTAGAAATTTAGGGGACCAAGAAGAACCGGTTTAGAATACTAAAGTAGCTCGCGGGGGCACTTGGCTAGACCGGGCCAACTCATTACTATTGCTCGCTCCCTATTTATGATATTCGGATTTAATTTGAGCATATCTTGAGTATACATACGTTACAGTCTATGTTACTAGTATCTGCTTCTATCTGGCTTGCCTGTATTTTTGTGGGCGGCCTGGTGTCCCAACTTTCTATCCTATCCATCTCGGCACCTGTTTATGCTACTTTTGATTTTGCACATGTTCCATAAATAGTCCTACCAATATATAATCAAACCACCAAATTGGAGACCAGGATACTAGGATATGCTGTGGATGTTAAGGTATAAAGCTGCGAAACAGGATTCAGCCTGGCCTGCAGCAATACTAATAGCTTGCGGATGCACTCGGGCCCAGTCTATTTATGATGACAGTGACATTTGGAATCAATCCGAGCATATATTGCATATACATAGATAGACTCAATTAATGAGATGAAGTAGTATCTGCCTCTATCTGGCGCTGCCTGAATTTTCATGGGCAGCCCCGTGTCCTGGTCTCCTGGCCAGCTTGGTGTCTCGACCAAAACCCAATAAGTCAAGCCACAAACTAAGTCAGGGTACCGCCACAAGTTTAGCTATATATCTCATTATTAGATACAAGTTCATATATTATAGTATTAACCCTTAGAAGCTGTGTCTACATATATTTTTATTTAGAATGTGGTAGTATAATGCTATCGGCCCCTAGTGTCAGTTCCGGTTACATGCAGATGCGCTGTTACATATGCGTGTACAGGTAGAGTAGTAGTAGTAGCACTAACCTGCGTTCAGGTTGTATATACATATAAGGAGCAGCAGTAGATTTGATATGAAAAAATAGAATTAGCCTACAGGATCGCGTACTGATTTTGTTGATGAAAGCTGGGAGCGGTGATATCTCCAGCTCAGAAGGAGGTCAAGGCAACGAGCGATCCATCTCATTGGGAAACTTATTTCTATTCTTGTGTACTTTCTCAGGGAGATAAAATGGTACTTATCTCCGTGACTCAGACCCACCCTGGGGCCGCACTGGCGAAACCTTCAGCTTCAATCAGAGCCAGATAGTCCTCTGATTAATGAGATAAGATGGCACTAACTTAATTACAACGTCCCAAAGGAAAAACTATGGTTGACATTATTATTTTTTGAAAAACATTCTTTCCATGATACTGAGTCGCCGTAACTACTCTAAACACCAATTACCCTAACAACCTAAGATGCCTTCAGCAAATTTTAATGAATATAGCTATATTTGTGTAGAACGTTGAACGTTTAGAAAATAATAGTCTTTCTGTGTCAAGTAAAGATATTCTAATAATAGTATAGGCTTATGATACATCTCTAAGTCGCACGTTGCTAGGGGAAAAACCCCTAGTTTTTCCTCTAGGGTATGGAACAATCACTTAGTCACACGGCTAATTAGTGTCCGATCGCTGCCCTAAGCTTAGGTTAGTTGGTTAATTCTAACTCATAACATTAAATATACACCGATGATCCGCATCGAAGATTAGTAGTAAAGGCTTGAATTTTCAGTAGTACTTGCTTCGGCTATGTCCTGACTACGGTTGCGGACTTATCGAGGGTGGGCTATATAACCTCTCGTGGCTTGATCTATTGCAATAAGCTGGACATCGATGGACCCAGCTCATATCCAGCCGGGTCCATGTAGTCTAAATCATCAAGCCGAAAGTTGAGAGCATGGGCTTCGGTTTCATATATTTCTGTCCTCCCTTCTTTAGTCTCGTGATCATCCGCGGACCGCGCGTTTGTTTTCTATTCATGCTGCGTTCTCTGTGCTCCCCTCTTCATTCCCATCTTCATTCGCATCATCGTTCGTCCTTCTCCAAGCATTCCTTCATCCCTGCATCATCCAGTCCGTTGATCTATCCTGTTTTTTTGACGGTTTTGTATCTAACCTACCTACTCATAACAGTCAGCCCGCTACTTCTCTCATGTCTGCACCCAGCACCATGAAGTGGGTTCCAATGGCAGGGCCTTTCGAAAGACCGATGAATTCGAGGTTCACAAGACTGGTAAAAGAAAGAAGCTCTGCTGTTGTTATTGTTGTTGTTGTTGTTTTTGCTGTTTAACGTCTTTAAGCGGACCAAAGAAGCACATTGTTTTACGTCTGTAAGCGGCCGAAAGGCTGCATAGGACGGTATTACTAGTAATACACAGTACATAGGACACTATTTGGCGCCTAAAGTAATACCTCCCAAAGATCACCTGGGTGCCTGCGTTCCCGCCCGCTTTCACGGCTTGCCCGTGCGAAGGATAGGGATATTACCCTGTCACATGAGGGGGAGCAAAGCGACGCTACGGAAACTCATGTAGGGAAGCGAAACGTTTGGATTATTAGAAGGATTATATTATAGGTCTATGGTAGTAACTATTCTAGAAGCAATATCAAGGCAACACGTATCATGATTTCCCTATTAATAATTATTAATATTCACTAAGACGGCACTGGTATAAAATTAGAATTTACATATTATGGATATCCCGATCATGGATGAACAAAGCAAAGCGAAAAGGAAAGAGGGGGCAGTTATAAGAATGTAGCGTTATCCTTTATTAGGTTCGAATATTATTAGTATCGTTAGAACCTATAATCCTCGCAGAAGTCAAACTATTTCCGCTTATGTAACGCTGGAGCGTCTCTTTTAAGCCAATCTTCAGGTTCACAGGGCTAGAGCTTAAAATAGGGCAGAAGCAAGTAACTGACGTAATGTAATGCTCAGCAGTATTACAATATTTCATTACCACGTAATTTAAGAGGTGCACGAACCACTTTGATGTGGTCTGTGCCTATACATTTGGAGACCTTGCCTGCGCCATCGCCGCAACACCTGCTTCATGTACTAGGTTCTATGTGATACAATGTAATAATTAGTAAGGCGGCGTGAGTTTATCGAGCATTGGGACAAGTGATTGTGCTAAAGTATTCGAAACGCTCTACACTGCCGTCTCTAAAGATAACTTTCATCTTATTTCTAAATCCATAAAAGGAAATGAACACAAATGGGATCAACGAGGAATCTAGATAGCGATAGAGAAAAAAAACCAAGTCTATGGGTGTAGGAATATATGAAAATACAAAGGTTTGAAGAGAAGTCAAAGAAATAAGCGGAGACCAAGAACAATGAGAAAAATTGAAAAGAGCTGCTCTGACGTGAACCATCATTTTTTATGTCTTCTTCGAACATGGTCCCTCATATTGTCAACTCTGCTAAAGATCTTGTCACAGCCCTCCGATGCACATAGAACTTGGGGATCGTGGCTCGCCTCGTGCCGGGTACGGTCTTTCTCACTGGAAAACCCCCTTTGGGTTGCTTGCGGACAGTCTGAATAGCGGCAGAACAGAGTTTTCTTGTGGCGGTTGAAATGCTTTCGGAGATCACAGGGTCGTGAGAAGCAAACTTGTGACGTGCAGCCCGGATAAGCACAACTCCAGGTCCTGTCAAGATTTTGTGTGCCATAATTCGTAAGGTCCCCAGGGTCTGGTGAATTGAATATATCACAAAAAGGCACATTCGTGGTCCTAGAATCAGGATGCGGATAGATTGACTGAGGTACATATTGGGGGACTAAGTCGTAATCCCCGGGCCTAGCGCTAGCTGTCGAGTCGTTCATGAACGCCCCTGTAGGAATGCCGAAAGCTTCCTGACATGTTGAGCCATTGAATAGCCTTTCGGCAGTCTCTTGATCGCCCTTTAACGCCCTCAGAGCATCCTCTGACAAGAAACCTTTCGACGTAGACATGGTGAATATCAGTCGGCCTTGAAGTGCAGGAGCTGAGTATGTGCGGAGAGCAAAGATTGAAATATTGAATAAAGATAGAGGTAGCGTCACTATTAAGAAAGATTGAAGTAAAAGTGCAATTCACGATGATTCCTTGAAGTTGAGATGGCTGCGTGTTCTGAAAATCCGAAAACCAAATTGACTCTAGCCATCTTTATATGTCTCCCATAAGAAGGAAGGGAATAAGGCGAGGTAAATCGCAGTTCCCACATAGCGAATTATGATGCGCAGGGGTGGCAGGGATTAATTAGTAGTCCCAGTATTAGACCCCAGGACTCTCCTCCTGGGATACATGCGGCTGTGTATAGTTGATGCCTATGTCTGCATCTGCAAAGCTGAAGAATCATCTATGACAGGCACCGCCATTTAAGACGCACGTATCCTTCTAAACGATTATGATCTTCATGTTTTGATTCTCACGGATGAAATACTAGTGAAGATTGACGTAACTGATAAGCTATATCTGACAGGAGAAAACTTGGAAAGCAATAAGATGTATCACAGGTTCTCTCTAATTTGATATGAATAGCGAACGAAACGTGAGATGGCCTTCCAAAGTGCTCCTTGTTAAATCATAATGCACTAAAAAAATCCGAAATCCAGGCTCGCATACGATGACACCGTAAGTAAGAAGGCCAAAACTTTCAGCTGCTATTTAAGTCCAGTGATTCATGATCTCGCCTTACAGAGAATCCATGGCAGCAGGGTAGAAACTACCAAGGGAGAGATTCGATCCATCCTTGCTAGAGCCGCCTTAAGTTAGTTTCTCACATTTAAAGATTGAGAGATTAGCGGAAGAGACTGGTATTCCTACCTGGTGGGATAGATCCATAGAATTTGAGTCATGAATATGCCTTGTAGCGTCGTTTCAAGAAACCGAAGGTTCAACGTTCGGCGGCTATATTCTGAAGAGGTCGGATAAATAGCCGTCGCTAAGCCTCCCAACATGCGATCGTCAGGCATTGAATTTATCATTACGGGGCGACAAGCCCATTCTGACTCTACCGAAACGAGGACCACTATGTGAACAATGACATGTAATTTCCGGCGACCAGCAGTGGTCCCTAGGTCCGGGCACCAATGGCACGTGGTACTATCACGCCAATTTAAAATTCGAAGCTCTTGGGGAACAAAACAAAACGCAACCCGGAGAAACTGATCTTACATTACCATTATCATCGGCAAAAAACCCAAGGATTTCATACCTGGCCTTATGTCAATCAATGCACTAAGTATCCGCTGAGGGGTTTACAAATTTTAGATGATAGTTGGGCGCAACGAGCAAGCTTTCTGGCAGCCCCCTAAGATGGTTAAACGTCAGACGATGGGGATCTTCAGGCAAATTGCAGCTAAATGCTTCCAGAATTATTACTAGAATCAATTGGGAATTTGCGGGAAGTGCCATGCAATGATAATTATTGCATAGCTATAGTAGAATATACAGACTACTATAAAGTATAGGCTTAAAAAGGCAGCTTTACTTATAACCTAGGGCCTACCACAGGACAGGCAGTTATACAGTTATATAATAGCACGGGGCACAAAGGGGTTAAATAGGGATTTCCTTAAGGCCTTCACTGAGCCTTGAGGTGCGTCTAGTATCGAAAGAAGCATCATTATCTACAAGTTGGAGATACAGCAGCTTACTAATCTCTACCTAACCGGCAACGAGCTGCCGGCACTTCTAGGATCCAGTGGCGCCATTAGCTCTCAAACTAGTGCCACATGTGGCGTATAATAGTATGTTACAGCCACTTGTTGAGAAATCACACATCAAACCGCCGAGATCTTCACGCTATTTTAGCTTCCTCGTTGCCTCCAATGAAATTCTCCCCTATTAATATGATTATGTAGATATTATTAATTACTAATGTTTTATGACGGGCTTTCGTCACACATTTTACCTTATTTTTATCAGTTTCATGATGAAAGAATTTATAGTAGGCTCACCCCAGCTTTCTTCTCCTAGTAAAAGATACTCTCGTGTACTGTAACAGTACCCCCTGTGAGGGGGCACACCGGAGTACATTCAGGGGCTATCCAAGCATAGGAAGGAGAGCAGAGAGAAAATGAGAATAGAATGGATAGTGCACCACCCAGCCCTAAGCCACATGGCCATTGGGAGGGGCGGAGCTGGCCCCTCGACCTCCGAGCCCATGCAGTACTCTAAATTCTATAATATCATCTTAGTTCCCATCTCAGTAAGCACCGAAGAATCGTGAGTTCTCTATGCATCCTGGAAGTCTTGGTATCCTAGTAGCCCTATTATACAAAGGCACGACCGTCATGCGGTTGCAGTTCATCACGACTCATAGGCGTGTAATCCGGCTGTACGGAGTCTGGAAGCCTGGCGATTTTATCTATATAAGAGGCTTGACTTAACCAGAGTAACCTGTTCTTTCGATCTCGAGTAACTTCAATCCCTAAAAACCACCGAGTTTATTACTAGAGCTGCCGGTGCGGTAAGAGCTGGAGTTGGGTATTCAAGTCCCGCCAAATTTTCAAGGGCTTTCGTAGCGAGGCCTCCGAGCTTCTCTGCATCTAAGGGTTGATTCACCTCGGAGTCTGTAGGATCAAAAACATTACATCCACGTCATCGTTATAGAAACCTTGTATAAAAATACACTCGTGCGGGGTGCGCTGCTCGACTTGGATCTCCTGGGGTTCTTCCTCAGAACTAGGTTCTTCTACACCTAAGACGAGAGCTTGGAGCTCGTCAAGTTTCGTTTGTTAAGTAACCTCCTTTCCTCTATCGAAAATAATGTCCTCATTGAAGGTTTACATCGCGTGTTTGAAAGGCCTTGTTGAGTCTAGGATTCCAAATTCTGTAAATGTTTGTTGAATCATACCTTTGGATTCAAGCGCTACAGACATTTGGCCTTTTTCTTGGCGTCAGTGGTCATAGCGAAAGCTTTGCAGCCATCTGCTTTAAGATGAGCTTGTTGCGGTTCTCGGTTCTCTATAACCATACTATATTTATGGGTAACGTAGGTGTGGGTGCGATCGTAGGGGGATCTCCAGTTATAAGCGTACTTTGGCGTTTGGTTGTGGAGGTAAACTGCTGCGCGCGAAGCTTCTGCCAAAGTTCAGCTGGGAGGTTTGCTCCAATTCCCATAGTACGAATCTGTTGCTTCACTGCACCTCCTGAGCGTTCAGCGCCGCCATTCTGAGGTCCTGTATACGACACGGAAGGCTCGACTCTCATGAATTCGGTATTTTCGGGGTGTTTTTGGGTTTTGGGTTTTTGGCTTCAGCTCACTGTCTATTTCAGCCACTTTCGATTCGATGTTATTCTGCCATTTCAGCATTCCGAGGAGATATCGGAGGGCAGCTATAACCGTCTTCGCTTTGCGGTCAGGAAGGTAATAATCCATGAGGAGCAGACCACCAATCCGTAACTAGCATGAGAGAATTGAAATTTCCACATCCTCAGTTAAACCCGTGGAGGTCAATTGCTAGTCGATCCCCGGGGCCCTCGTACAGATCTCTAGGAGCCTTGCGTACCTAACGCTTCACATCGGCTTGGGCGCATGCGTCGCAGAAGTTCGACTGTAGTTAGACCGCGAATTCGGGTGTCAGTGAAACAGTTGGCCAAACGTTCCAAGGCTTGAGGTCCAGGATGACCTAGACGAAGATGCCACCTCAAAGCGTCTCCATACGCTGGCCGTCTCTCGGTCCAAGACTTGGAAATGTTTCTCCGCGAATAAAATGCGCCTTTCGACAACTCTTGATACCATACGTCTAGCGACCTGGTAGGTTTGTAGCAGGTTTCTGGTATTGAATAGAGACATTAGCGGCGATCCATTCCTTGAGCTCACAGATAACCTCCCGTTGCTTTTCATAAGCCTTTAACTCATCTTGGTAGGAGGTCCAGGCCATGCTAAATGCCTTCTGGTCATCCGAGGTGAGGTCATTGAATGTAATCGGTATAGAGCCTGGGGTTGCAGCAGGCCTTGTGGTAGATAACTCTTGAGATTGAAAGGATGCTGCTTAGGGGTCCCTATTCAGGTTCCCGTTGCAGCTGTGTGCGGGCTGATCGAGCCTTTTGAGGGCAGTCCTTCATGACTGATTCGGCATGTTTAGAGAGCAAGTCTTCTTTTGTTTGAATATGCCCCGAAAGATTGAGTGACAACGCTTGAATCATGAACCTATCATTCCAATCATCCCAGTTCGCAGAAGTGGTAAGAATGACCTTAGTAGCAGAAAAGGTGATGCAAACGAGAATGATCTGACTATAGCTATCTATAATGCACAAGGTAGCTTTAAGAGCGTATCAGACTCTTAATTGTCAGGTAGTGCGATGAATTTTTGTTATCTGAATTGACAGTGACAAGGCCTATTCTTCTCGCCACAAATCTTTTATGGAAACATCAACAGCCGAGTACATGATGTAATACAGACAAGCACAAAAGATATGTTGACTAATCTGACACAATAAACCTTGATTCAATCATCTATCTACACTACTAGAGAGGTAACGTTACTTTGTTTAAAGGTATGATAGCTATCCTCCTATATCATAGACTGTATTATTATTATCATTAACCAAATATTAAGTCCATGTAGAGCCTTTTCGGACTGTAGCGCATCATAAACGGCTCTCAGTTGGGATCATCCTTGTGCACTCTTGCCAAGGTAACTTGTGTACATCAATATACGGGAGCACCAATACGTACCTTGAAATATCTGTTGGTAGAGTACGGTGTACAGGTAATAAGCTAGTAGCTTGTTCTTGTTATTTTATTCAGCTTATCTATTGATCTCCACTCCGGTATCGGAGAAAATGTTTCTCCCGAGTCACCTGACTCTCACTGTCTATTTAGCTCGATCAGGGTGGTTCGCTCTCGTCTATGACTCAGTACTCAGTCATGTGACTATTTGACCCGATTTGCAACAGCTGGTTATACCGACAATATTAGCCACGTTCAGGGATTCCGAAACCGTTTAATGAAACACCGTAACTTAAATATTCAAGAGACTTGGGATTGGCCCCGAGGGCAAATAATAAGGCTGAGGTTCCGCGCCACCTGAGGTGAGAGCCTGAACATGATAGGGAAAGTCTCAGAATCGGACCTGAAAGCTTATTAGTAATAAGCTATTAAGCCTAAACCTGACAACCCGGTTTTGAAGCATGTGGCTTAAGTTTCTGATAATTTGAAGTCGGTGATGGTGACTTGCAGTCGAGAGCTTGAATTAAGAGTCCTTGTACTTTATTATTGAGACCCTGAGCTAACTACTAAGGTTACATATAGAATAACTGGTAACGTACGCTACCTATAGCTAAAGGCAGTCAATATATAGCTATATAATTTATAATGGACTAGGCCGTAATGTTGAGCATACACTCAACATTTCTATGACCTTTTGGTTGAGTGGTGTAGCCCGTAATAAGGCCTAGCGGGTGCACATTACACTCATAAAGCAGTAAAAATAAGACAACTTGAATTCCGAATGACCCTGATATCATGTACGATTTCTAGAGTAAGCGCTTAGACGGTCGGTGAATCATTTCTGACTACGGGTAGCATTGAAGGGGTAATTGTATTCACTGATAGTCGAAATGACGAAGTTGCTAAATCTGCGCTATTTCTATATAGCAAGTTAGTTCTCGGAGGCTTCCATGATATACACCATTGCGACTCAATAAGCTCAAGTGGCCCGACTTTAGGATCTGTATGCCTATTATAATGATGCCTATCACATGTATGAATATCCGTGATATCATAAACTTCAACTAGTTTAGTTGAAGCTCCCAAAAATAGTCCCCAGATTTTTGTAATCGGAAGGTTCGAATTAGTCGCTACTCAGAGCCCAGTCCGAGGAGATTCCTGAAGACAAGCGAGTTCTCTTAGAGGCAATTTTCAATCCGAAACAACCTCTTGATCACACCATCCACCAACCGGCCGAATAGCGCAATTTAAATCGCAGGAAACTACTCTACTTCGAAGTCTCAGATCCTAATATTGAAGGGAAAGTGTGAGGGTTCGAGGTTCTGATAGCCCGGTTACGGCGCAGTTCGGACGCAATTCCAGCTTTACCTCTCCAGGTCAACTTAGTTTAGACGATACCCAAAGATACTAAGGATGCAATTGAGTCACAGACTATGTAATATACTGATCATGATTCCCAATGGTCGGTTAATTTTCAAAACGTTGTATGATGTGGCACGACCCACAGCGTTGCTTTTTTTGGCAGTAACTTTGAACCCGAAACAATTTCCGAAGAATGAGCACAGGGACACATAAAAGAACAAATGAAAGAACAAATGAAAGGGCGGGGTCTCTTATGAATTTCGGGAGTAATTCAAAGGGCCGGTAAGAAGTCTGCCTGTGTGGGGCAAATTTTATCTTAGTGACTCAGACAGCTATTCTGCATTAAAACCGTTATCATGGAATAGTATAGACATATTATAATAGCCCCATTTTCAGGGGTTCGCTGCGGAGCAAGAGCCTACTGTTAATATATAATTGGCTGAATATGATAATATAATTAACTTAGGGCCTGTTCGGCACCTCCGTTTCCATTTTCCGTTATGAGCTCCGTTATGGATTACTAATCGAGGCTGTTTCAACTTTTTCTGCCACCGCTATTATGGAATTTTACTGTTCGGCTGCGCTCCGTTTCGTTAGGATTCATTTATATTCCCGCCGTTCCTTTCACTTTTTACTACCCTCTACAACTCTAATCCAAAATCACATATTTGCTATTATTATTCAACTTTGGCTCATTTGAAGATGGGACGCTTCCGGTAGCAGAGGCCCCATGAATTAACCTTCTTCCAATCCCTTGTGGACAGCATCCGGGATGGATTACGTGCGGATTCGTCTAAAACCAGAGGCATGGCGTCGTGCCGTCAGCATGCTCCAGGACGTCCACCAGGTCACACTTTCGAAACAGCAAGTCGCCGATAAATATGATAATGCGAAAAAGAAGTTTCGAATATGGCGAGCACTCAGAGACCAGTCAGGCTTCGGCTATGACCCGGCCGGCCACGAGGTGTGACTGCAGCAGACAGTGTCTGGGATGCCTACCTGGAGGCGAGTAACTCTATCTATCTTCATAGTTAAAATCATGCTTTCCAACTGGAGCAGTTTCTTATTTCCTAGATAAAAACACGCCGAAGCCAAGCAGTTTCGTGGTGTACCGCCCGAGCATGAAGATCTCTCAATGGGATATTTCTCGACGTGGTCGCCAGTGGCAGGCATGCCGATGATTTGCATAGCTTTCATAGTGTAAATCCCGAGGGTGAAGAGTTCTCTAGGGCTACCAGTATTGATCCCTCCCTTCTAGACAGCGCGGCCTTTTCTGCAGAACCGGGACTTCCAAGCTCGCCCAGCCCCACTACGCCATCATTATTCGAATCAACATTGATAAGGAAGAGACGTATCGCTCCAGAACTTCCTGTGCCGGTGAAAAAGAGGAAGTCGGGCGCGGAGCAATTAACCGAGAGTCTTAGGTGCGTTGCTGATGCTGTAACCCCGGCGGTTTGGAAGCAGAAAGCGATGGGCCTTGTATGGAAAGAATTTGCAGAAGAAGATATGGACTTGAAGCTGGATGCTGTGGCGGCTTTGCGGGTTGAGGCTACGGCGATTACATTCTGTAGAATGCCACCAGAAGCGCGAAAGAGGTGGGTAGAAAGATTACATTAATATATAGAAAGAATGTATTTTATTTGGCAATGTATCTACAGTAATCTGACCACATTGCCTCTGCTATTTCCTCCCGTTTTATCACCATTTCAGGATCCTCGGCTCGTGCCATAAGTTGCACATCGCCAGGGTTGTCTGAAATACCGTCTTGGCCTTCATCCTGAACAAACTCATTATCATCGTTGCCTGCCTTTCCGATGAAGTTATGAAGTCCGGCTGTAGCATATACCAACCCAACCTGGGTCTTTATGTCGTACTCAGGCGCTACTCTCAAGATCCTGAATCGCCGTTTCCACACGCCAAAGGTTCTCTCGATCGCGTTCCTTAGCGTAGCAAGCGAAAGGAAAGAAAAAGAGAAAAGAGGAAAAGATTACGAGCCCGTGACGGTTGTATTTTACAGATGGCTGAAAAGGAGGAGCCTAGCAGAGTTAGCCGAACGGGACCTTAATCCATCTGAGCTTCCCGCAAAATCAGGTATAGACGCTAAGAAAGACCCTTGCTGCGCTAGGGTCTGAGTCCGTCCGCCGAGACTAGGTTCGAATGAAGATCGACCGAAGTACATCGGCTGGCGTTGCGAAGACTATGATAACTACGGAAGCTGACAGCTGCATCACCAGCCAGCTAAACAGCGCCGTGATGTCCAGGAACCAGGCTTCTCAATAAGTCAAGTCAAGTCAGATTATCAAGTGACTTGAGTCATATCCGAATTCTGCCTAATAATCGGTTTGCCTGAATGCCTTGTATCTCCTCTCGCACCTAGCAAATCATTGATCATAATTATATCTCCCTGATTCCCTGATATCGGGGGTCACTTACTTACTATACGGGATCCCGTCGCGACCTACCCAAAAAAATCCCGCCACCTGATCTCAAAAATCAGGGCAGTTACTTCAACTTTCAGTAACGTCTGCCTTCGTGCCCTTGCGCAAACCGGCTTATCTAATTCTTGACAATCTTCGAGATTTTTTACTAGAGCAAAGGGGGGAGAGGGCGCGCGGCTTGCTAGGATATTCAAATAGCGAATTAACTCATCCTCTTGCTCGTCGGTGAGCAATTTCTCCGAGTGAAACTGCTTTGCAGACACCGTTTCCCTCTTAAACCCACGCATAAGAGTTGTGTGGTTAGATAATTCATATTGCATGAAAATTTGGCTTTTCTTGTTTAGCCAAATCCGCTGGATTACCTCTTTATTGGGCTTTTTTTTTTTGAGTTGAAGAGTGGTGCAAATGACATGTTAGATTAGTAGATATAATCAGCTGATCAACCGCAGGGTCCTTCTATTGATTATCATGTCAATCAGAGAGTGTAAAGTTCTCTTCTAGGGTGTTTTCTTTCGTAAAATCAATACTTCAAAAATAATAACAAGTTATAACTAAACGGGAATGGTTTGAATTTCAAGTTGAATCCATTGATTTTGATATGCATGTAGCGTAAATTTCTGTACGGAGTCGTTTAAATAATTATCTACATAGAGCTTAACACCTTTGAAACTTACCTTGACTAGTATCTTCCCTAAAATCCACCCTCAGCTATAACTAACCATAGGCCTTGTTCCAGTGAAGCTTGCTCGAGGCTTAGACTATTCTTGATGAGGCCAAACATCGTTGTGCTCTTTATCATGGTTATTTTGATTCACAGCTGTTCTAGCATCTCTTCTAAGGAGATTTCCCTATAACCATCCTCCAGACACAAAGCCATTGTCGGAGGAGAGTCCACTGTCCATTATTTCTCAAAGACTCGAAGGTGACTCCATTGACGTCTTCTTTAATCCATTTGGTTTAAGTAACTACCTACATATATATACGCATAGAAGTTCTTGATAGTAGATGGAGTAAACTAATTGAATATGTGTCAGGAAGAGGAAGTCTGGGTTGGATTCTATAAATAATGCAGTTACAGAGTGTGAAGCTAACTGGGCACAAGTTTTCATCTAAATGAATATATACAACATATACATATAAAATGCCCTGCCCATATGGGATATCCGAAGTCACTGAGACAATGTATTAGTGGAGATGGAACCAAATGCTTCCACTCAATTTTTCTTGTGCTTATCTTCTCCTTTGAGAGGCAGACAGGGCCTACTATGTAGTTTCATCTTTCGATACCTTTAATTGGGTATCCCCTAGAATTTCCTTGACCCGTAAGTTCCTTTATAGGTAGGAGTCATGACGTTTGACTACTAGTATGCGACTGCTTCTATAATAGGTGGGAAGGAGCCGAAGGAGCAGCAAGTTTGGGGTCTTAGCACCTGGAGTTCGGATTGGTAGTTAAGCTTCTTATTGCCAAAACTGGGCTCGGCAAGAGTATCGTTTTCATTTATACCCGATTTTGATTGGTAAGATCTCCATCCAGCTGGTTTCCTTGTCAAAGTTAGGTGAAGAACAAGTTACCGAGATCTACAGACATGGAATTTCGGGAACTGAAGCCTGTCTAGTATCATATGAAACAAAAGCACAGAATGGGAAATTTACCAGCGAGATTCATAGCGTGGCGATTTTATGCATATTGTAGCTTCACCAGGGCAATTTGCATTGGATTGGATCCTGGATGTGGATTTTTGAGACCGCATTGTGCTCGTTGCTATTGATGAATGCCACCTCGCGTCAACAGGAGCGAAGCTTCGAAACATACAACACAAAGGTGTTAATACTGGATTCTGTTGCATCGAAAGGTTCGCTGCTGAATGGGCTCTCCATTTTCATCGCATAATCGGATATATGGCTTATTAAGAGGTCTGGTTGATTCGCTGAAAGTTTCTCTATGATGGTTTAGAGTGCTGAAATTAAATATGCTTTCTATCGCTCCCAGAGAAGCCGGAACGACAAGATCGAACTCATTCAGTAACCACATGTCTGGCCATGCGTGTAGTCATTCAGCGACCTTGTATTATTGTTATTTATCAAAATTTAAGTCCATGGAGAGCCTTTTCGGCCGACAGACTGTGGCGCTACTTTCTCTTCCCAGTTTCCTACCTAGAGACCTTATAAAAGCATAGATCAAATGCACACCCAGAAGTCCAAATTTGCTGTCCAACTAGGAAAGCACGAGGCTAATCAGCTTTTAAAAAAATATGGTATGCTTCCTTTATTTCTTTATTTTTTTCAAGAAAAAAGATGCCTTTCAAGAACAAGTTATAGATAGCACTGTTGCGGTCATCCGCTCCGGGTTGAAGCAGCCTTGAGATCGGAAAGTACAGCAGCGTTTAGAACGTATAATCCGTCTGCGAATTTGTGTCGATTTCGAAGGAGGGCTGAAGAGCATTGGCCAAGGCTCCTGCATCTTATTACAAGGCCCACTCTCGACCGAAGCCCAGATAAATATGTTCGGAACCATATCAAGCCTAGGTCACGGTGGGAAGTCGGCAAAATTGTGCAAGCTAGACCTGCATGAATTCCTAGGGCGGGAAAATGAGAGTTTTACTATAGCAGCTAGACTAATTCATAGTAGACACTCGATTCCAGTGAAAGCGCTTATTGATACCGGAGCTAACGGATTTGCTTTTATTGATACTAATCTTGCCAGCCTAATTACTCAACGATTCAGCATCCCTACGATAAATTTGAAGGCCGAATGTGCTGTTCGCAGATATAACGAGAGATCGAAGACTCCTATCACCCATGAAATCCTTCTGAATATCATAGTAGATAGAAGACGGTACTGGCAGTTAGAGCTCCCTCTTCCGATCGTTAATCTAGCACGATATGACATCATCTTAGGAAGGAAATGGTTAAGCGAGTTTAATGCCTTGCCCGGTTGCAAGAGAAACCGATTGCTGTGGCTAGAAGAACGCCCCCTTATAGACGAGATCACCTTGCAGATTTTTAAACCTTTGCCGAGGACGATTCTCCAGCGTGAAGAGAAAATCAGCCCTAGGCACCAAGAGGATGTAGCAAGAGGGGACCGCTTAGTTGATAGGCAGATTCGATAAGAGAAGCGATTCTAACCATCGTGAACGTATACTATAGACTATAGAGAGGAGATGAATAATAAAATTTCATGAGCTTTGAACGGAGAAAGCGAATCCAGTATTCCAAGAGAAGTGAGAAATCCTCGGCCTCAGGCCGCGGCGCCAGAAAACCTCACGAAAATAGATATCGCTTTAATCGGCGCGCCAGTCTTCTATAGATAGGACACCGAGTTGTTTACCACCAGCCTCCATGAGATAGACCGAATTACCGAAGATAAGCGAGACGTACTGTCGCAGGAAAATGACGAGACCATAATACTAGAAAGGTTTCCCCTTCAATACCGCGACTGGAAAAACATCTTCTGAAAGAAGGACTGCTCAGACACCCTACCACAGCGGCGGCACTGTGATCACAAGATAGAGCTAGAAAATGAAGTCTCACCGACGGACACTATTAGCCATAGCCCGCTATATAAGCAGTCAGCAAAGGAGCTAGAGATGGTCAAGAAATGTCTTACAGAAAACTTGAATGAAGGCTTCATCCTTTCAAGCAATGCGTCTTTCGCATCTACGGCACTGATGGCGAGAATGTCCAGCAGGAAACTGGGGTTCTGTGTGGATTATCTGAAATTGAATGCCATCATGAAAAAGGATTAACATGTGAAAAAAGTCCTCACCCACCTGAGGGAAGTAGGGCTGCAGGCTAACGTCGACAAATGCGAATTTCATGTAAAGCGAACGAAGCACCTAGGATTCATTGTCACTACGGAAGGGATTGAAGCGGACCCGGATAAGACAGCGGTGATCAAGAATTGGGGAACACCTAACATAGTTAAGGGAGTGCAATCCTTCCTAGGGTTCTATAACTTTCTATCAGTGATTCATAAAAGACTTTAGCAGAACAGTAAGGCCACTAAGCCGATTTATGAACACTGATATTCTCTTTATATGGGATAAGGACTGCCAAGATGCATTTCAGAGGTTGAAAGATAGCCTTGTATCTCCTCTAGTGTTTGACCATTACCGACCCGAGCTTCCCACCAAAATCGAGACTGACGCCTCTGAAGGAGTGCTTCCCAGCAATGAGTCGGCCGGGCAGTGCTGGCAACAGTCAGGTTTAGGTTATCTGGTGAAAGCTACCTAGCCTGACTGGGCTTGGCCTGATTGAACTTCTAGTCAGGCTTGGCGCAACTTCGGCTTGGCACCTAACGTGATGTTTGGCTTGGCATACCTAATGGCTTAGCTTACCCGCTTCAATTGTAAGCAATCAAGTACTACCAGGCAATTGATGTAATCGGCTGAGTTATAATCAATCAGGCCTGGTGGCTAGTTTTAGACTGACTTACTACTTATAGTGTAATAGTAATGAACTTTCTAATGGTCTGGTGTATGTTTTGGTGTCTTTAGACAAGTTATATGCACTACTAGTAGATAGTATACCTGGGTATATGGTACCCGTACAACGTTGTAAATGATTACGATCTAATGTACTCAGCGCTGTATCAACCTCTGGTCCCAAGCGATTTCGCTCATCAGTAATCGGCTTTTTGGCTGCTGAGAAGATCCGCTCCACTTCATTACTCATCGCAGGTCAAAAGCCATACGTGCAAGGATTGAAAAATCAGTCTCATGCTCCTTCCACCAGACAAGGGTGCTTCATCCCTACTAGCCGGTAATCGAAAGACCTTAAATAGCTCTCAAGCTCTAAGATCGCCGTATCCTTCTTCTGCTTTTGATACCTATGAGATAGGTAATCAGCGGAGAAATTATCATACTCGAGGTAGGAGGATTTTGACTCAGCTGGCTGACTGGGGGGTTGAATGCCGTATAAAGTGTCGACATTGAGAATCTTTTCGTAATACTCCAGAAAAGATTCTTGGGGGTCTTCCTTGCACTCCTGACCCAATTCGGATGTCTCGCCCACTTATCCTCGAAGAGTAGTCAAATCGCCTTGCAGGGTGAAGAATGATAGAAGCAATATAAAGCGGGGAGCGTTGTGTTAGCTTCTCAAGCTTGAACCAAGCGGCGTTAATCCCTGTATTATAATGCTCGATTCGCCTCCGGTGAGCTTACACTGGATAGCTGCTCTCATTAAGCAGTTAGGACAATGGATTCTTACCTTCTCGTGGTGTCCGGTGTCAGTAACCTCCTTTGTGGGGTGAAGCCAAAA